>PVKM010000720.1:71917-96182 GCA_004027735.1 Carollia perspicillata
AAAAATATTGAGTGTGTATGTTTGTGTGTATAAGTATTATTTATCTTCATGTAAATTTCTATGCAAACTAAGATATATCCTTTTTTACTCCAGGGCCAAGTGGCCCCACAGCACTGCAGTATTTGTGCAGAAGTTCAGCTACTTTTAAATATGTCGATTGAGAAATACACATTCTTCATCTTAAACTATTCAGACTTTTTTTTTTGGTCAATGTTCCCCCAGATTTCTGCCATTCAGACTTGGCATTCATTTGTGTTCTTAGTTTTTGTAGGTCCAAGGAGAAAGTGAAGTGTTTCCTGAAATATATAAAAGTAATAAAATTAATGTGCACACAGAGTACACTCTTAATTCTTCATGGACATATTCTTGTTGGCTGTTTTTCAGTATATACTTAATCTCTGGGGGAAGAGAGATTATTACTCTGTTAAACTGAAGTTCTGACTCCAAATCATCTGGGTTTCTGTATACATAAGCATTTAAGCTTAAACTGAAGTATTTACATATAAATGAGTTCTGTATTCTGTAGCCATAGTAAAACAATTCCTAGTATATCATGGAAGGTTTATGAGATTTGGTTTTTAGATTTGTTTATTTTTAGTTACATCAGAAATAAGATCATTATTAAAATACTATAAAAGGTAGTTATTTTTCTTCAGTTCTGTCAGATAAAATGTGAGAAATAATGCTAGCTTCAGGTTTTGACTGCATAGTGTAGATGAGCTCTGTTAATAAAATAGAATAAAAGTTTTAAGTTTTGTATTTAATATGCTTAATGGTTTCCATCAAATTTTTTGTAATCTGTTTTAGAAGACAATTTAAAATATAACTCATTATGTGTTTTGTTCCTGTTTTATCATAACCTGTCTGTAGTGTGTGTGTGTGTGTGTGTGCGCGCGCGCGCGCGTGCTGGGGAAGCTGAGAATGGGCAGGAGAGGAAGCGAGACTTCTGGAGGGAGGTCTCTCTCTAGTAAGAAAGAACAAATTATTGAAATTATTAGCTGTACTTATTATACTTCTGTTTCTACATCAGTTGTTGCTAAACTAACCTCTAATGCCTTGGACAGAGATGACATAACTTATAAGAGGTGTCGCAAAACTTCAACCAAAATTTCATTTACAAATGGCCTGTAATCAAGACCCTTTCTCTTACCAAAATGATTTGCCTTGGACTTGAAATGTAAACAAAGGATGCTTAATGATCTTCCATTATTCTTCTCTGCAGAGTTATTTATACCCATTCCAAGTATATACATGTATATATGGTTGAGGACAGTGAAGTAGAAGTTAATTTTCCACATGTTGGCATAGCCCTTATGGATATCTATGTTTCTGGATAAATTATTCTTTAAATGGTTAAAAATTATAGAATTATAACAGGAATTCTCTTTATTCTTTTTGCAGCTATGTCATCTTATCTTTTAATTATTAAAACAGAGCTTCCTACTGCTATTTCAGAATTTTTGCCTGGAGACTATAGTGGGTAAGAAAAAATACTTTACATTGTATCCATTTACTTATTAATTCGATAAATATTTATCATTCTAGTGGGAAGTAAAACAAGCAGAGCCCCTGCCCTCAAGACGCTTACGTATGAGGCAGAGTAGTGATGGAGAAAAGACACTCAGCAGATGTCTACTGATGACCCATTATGGGCTCCAAACCCGCCGAAATGCCGGGTTTCACCCTTGCAGCCTGCGGCGGTATGACGGGGCAGGACAGGGATGAGCTTGTCCTTGGAGAAGAGTAGAGAGAAGTCTCTGGGGACATGCAGGATTGGGGTGAGGGGAGGAACACTAAAACACTGACAGCGAAGGTCAGCCAGGGGTGGACTGGGTGATACTGCTGTCCCTTTCGGCCACAGCAATAAAGGTGAATCTTACCAGTAAAGTTACAGTCATACTTGTCTGGGATTCTGATGATAAAGCATGATTTGAAACAATATTTTCAGAGACTTAATTGTTTCAATTTCTGTTTATCTTAATAATATTATAAACAATACTAAATCACATTATACCCCCTTTCTCCTTATTTTAAAAACACTGTGTTCTAAAGACTATTGACTCATCCCTTTTTATGGGGAAAAACAAATTAATTATACTTTTCCTTTCACTACGTAAAACAGGAAATTTTGAGAAAAATACACTTGAAAAGACAGAGTAAGTTCTCTTGTCATCAAGTCGTTTCACATAATTTCTAAATTACAACAACCGCAAAAGCGGCCATTCTTTTAGATTTAACTATGTGGTTGTTTTGCTCCAATATTTGAACTCGTTCAGGATTAAAAAGCAAGTTTTCAACTCTTACAACTTGACTCTCATGAAAGAATTCTACTTAGATAACTGCAAATACATATTTATAAAGAAAGTATAGTATACTTCATTTTTTATTAAATTTATTGTGAGATTGGGTAATAAAAAGTATAGTATACTTTAGGTCTAACTAAGAAACACCAAGAAAATGTGGTTAAAACGAGGTGGATAGAAGTTGTTAAGGTTTGTTATTATTAGAAGATATTGTGCCTTTATATCATATTTTATAGCTCACAAGGCCTTCCGCATTCATTATCACATTTGATGCTCACAAGTACCTTGTTTTATCTACTGCTTTGTCTAGTTACTTTTAATTTTTTATGCTCTTAGTTTGATAAATAACTCCTGTAAGAAATAGCTGTGTTTGGCCCTGGCCGGGTAGCTCCGTTGGTTAGAGCGTTGTCCCAAAACACCAAGGTTGTGGGTTCAATCCCCAGTCAGGGCATACTTGAGTATCAACCAATGACTGTATAAATAAATGGAACAACAAACGGATCTCTCTCTCTCAAATCAATAATAAAATTTTTAAAAGAAGTAGCTATGTGAAAACCACTTTTGCACTTGAACTAAAAATACTACAGACAACTGGTATTACTCAGAAAGATCTGTGTGATAAATGTCTTTCATAATTCAGGGCTAAGAACTCATGGCAATATGAGGTAAAATAAAGAATGTTAATGTGAAGGTGAGGAGGTGTGTGTCCTATCCATTCCATATTCAGTAGCCTCAGGAAATTAATTGAACTTCTTTTTATCATAGAACTTAATTCTGAGCCTTAAGTTTCTTCACCTCCTGTAACGTTACCAGTATTGCCTTCTTAACAAAGTTGTTGGGATGATGAAATAAAATATTATATGTACACATGGTTTCGTCAGCTGATAGCATAGTGTAAATGAGCAGAATTAAGAAATTCCATAATGTTGTATGTCAATTATACCTCCATGAAAATGAAAAGAAAATCTAATAAGTATATTAAAGATGATTATTTCTTATTTGCTCTGCTTGCCAGGAAGGTCAGAGTCAAATTTGAATGCCTTGTGCAAACTATGTTAATCCTAATACTTGATCCTGAATTTGGTCACTCCTATTTACAGTTTTTTATTATTACATGTTTTTATGGAAAGAGGAGCCTGAAGCGGTAATTCAAAAGAATAGAAGCATCCCTGTGTTCATTGCAGCATTATTTACAATTGCCAAGAATTGGAAGCAGCCCAAGTGTCCATCAGTTGATGAGTGGATAAAACAACTATGGTACACTTATTCTATGGAATTGTACTTGACCGTAAAAAGGAAGAGTATTTTACCCTTTGCAACACCATGGTTGGACCTGGAGAACAGGTTCACCATGGTTGAACCTGGAGATGTTAAGTGAAATAAGCCAGTCGGAGAGAATCAAATACCATATGATTTCACTCATATGTGGAATGAATCTAATGAACAAACTGAGCTGATAAGCAAATAGAGACAGACTCATAGATGGAGAGCAGGCTGGCAGCTCTGGGGAGATGAGGGGGTCAGAGATCCAGCAAACAAGGAAAAGGACTCACGGACACGGACAACAGTGTGGCAGTTGCAGGAGGGAAGGGGATGGCTGGAGGTAGAGGAGGGTGTCAGTGGGATTAATGACAATGGAAAAAATACAATTAAAAAAAAAACTTAGGTCTTCATTCTCGAAAAGTGATACTTTTTCTGTAACTTCATTTTAAATCAATTTCCATTTATATGTTTTCTGCCTTTTTTATAAAAATAAAAATTAGCTGCTATCTCACTTATATTAGTGGAAAATTATTGTTTTTACATGTCACACATGGATTTTTAAAATTATATACTTCAAAATACTGTGGCCAATTAGCATTGTCTCTATTATGAGGTTTTAAAATTGCACATTTTTAACAGTCTCATGTTTAAAATCTGATATATATTTGCTTATTTTGGTTTTCATAGTTTTTTTTAAAGATTTCTTTTAAAAATTATTTATTTAGAGAGAGGGGAAGGGAGGGAGAAAGAGAGGGAGAGAAACATCAATGTGTGGTCTCCTCTCACATGGCCCACACTGGGGACCTGGCCTGCAACCCAGGCATGCGCCCTGACTGAGAATCGAACTGGCAACCCTTTGGTTCACAGCCTGAGCTCAATCCACTGAGCTGCACCAGCCAGGGCTGGATTTCATAGTTTTGAAAAAATTAATAAGTGACTAATTATACTAGTTAGAATGCAGATAAATAATTAGGCTTTAAAACTTAATGTTGTAAAATAATTAAGAAATAAATGTTATGGTAATTTACTTAACTATCCAGGGCAGTCTATTTCTGAGTAGAGTTACACAGCAGTTTCTTCTATGAGATCAACATGGTATTGTAAGCTTTTATTTTAGAGTTTGATTCACCATGACTTGCAGCTCAGATCTTTAGGTGTGCTTATTTTCTGGGCTATCTGTGAGACCTGATGTACCTTTGTGAAACATAAACCTTTACAAAGATGTTATTAAAAAGAAACTCTATGTTCATGATATTCTAATTTCAAAAATTACTATTAGACGTCAGAAGCTATAATACTTAAGACCAAATTTTTATGAGACACCTATATTTTTTCATAGAATAACTTGTATTTTAAAAATCTGCAGCTGTTAAAGTTTGGAAGCTCTCTGTTAACATTTAATGATCTTGTCAGGGGAGTATGATTGACACAATTAAGTTGTCTTGCATCTGAGTTACAAAATTGATATGGGATGTAAGATCCTAATTCAGAACATATGATACTCTTATTCCATTCCATTCGAGAATGAAATTAAAGCAACTTATAAATAAATCTGGTTTTCATTAAAATATGGAAAAATAATGTCTGCATGCCAAAGCATTTGAAATACAGCTTAGGATTTATACTCCATATTTTATACTTGGAACATTTTTATCATATAGGATTAAATCCACAGATCAAACAAGTTTTCTAGGAAGTATAAAACTTTTTACTCTAATTCTATTAGCTTGAAGAGAATGTATGTTTATATCCCAGTGGGAAAACAGGATTCTGTTAGATAATTCTTTTCTCCCCTCTCTTAGGAAAAAAAAATTAAGATTAGTGTATTCTTCTAAAATCTTGATTTATACAATGTATTTATTTAATATGTGCTTTTGGGATTCCTTTGTGCTGGTTTGTATTTCATAAGTTTAATCACGTCTTTTCTTTGGAAATATGCATTGCCAAACTCAGTTCCGTTGGCTGTGACGTGCCTGTGAAATGTAAACTAACTTTACTGGGCATTAATGTAGTGCCTTTGTGGTTGGCAGTATTAATATAACTTAATAAGGATGCAGAATGGTTAGTAATGATCAGTAGCCAAGCGAGGATAGAGGCATTATATTTTGAATAAAGTATTTTCTGTGTTAGGAATTTAAAGTCAATCTAGTAAAGAGGAAAATCAAAAACACACAATCTTGAGAAGAAATGAGGCAATATCTGGAAAACACCATAATCTCAAAGTGACTATTCAAGAGTAGAGAATATTTTCATTACTTTTTTATTTTTAGATTTTTTCTATTTATATTTAGAGAGGGGAAGGGAGGGAGAAAGAGAGGGAGAGAAACATCAATGTGTGGTTACCTCTTGCATGCTCCCTACTGGGGACCTGGCCTGCAACACAGGTATGTTCCCTGGACTGGGAGTCGAACCTGTGACCCCTTGGTTCTCAGGCCGGCACTCAGTCCACTGAGCCACACCAGGCAGGGTGCCATTACTTCTGTCACTAAGATCGTCACCATCGTTTTGCTGATACTGCTGACATGAAATGAAGGTACTGAGCCAGGTGATATGTGAGGTCTCTTCTAGCTCTAATAGGTCATTCCTCTGAAATTCTGAGTTACTGCTGGGAGGAGGAAAAGTTATCTTCAGACCCACAGTTCAGTGCTCTGGGCAGTCATATGGCTTCTATGAACATGAGTGAAATTATGATTTCAAATAGTATAACATTATAAAGTATAATATATTAGTATAAGTTATGAAGTTCAGGATTTCGAAGTGTGCCTTTCTTCTTATGCAAGAGGAAGGAGTCTTTGGTCTGAAGGATTAGCATGCCCCCTTCACAACTATACCTTCATGGCAGCAGGGGCAGCAAAACTGACAGATGGGACCTGCCCCAGGGGCTCCTCTGGGCCTCTTTCCTCCTGGCGCTGCACCTGTCAGGTCTGATATTGAAGCCCAGAGGAAGGGGATCTCAGGCAGAGCCCTGGGCTTTCCGCCAGCTGAAGAAGTTTAGATGCCAGATGTTCCTCAGTGAGGGATATTTTGAAGTTCCCATTCTGATACATACCTATTGAAGAGTGGCTAGGAGATGAACATGCCGAGTATCATTTTGTATCGTTAAAATGTATACTCTCTAAGGACCTCCTGCATACCAGGAACTGAGGGGCATGTGAAAATGCAGAGAGCGCAGCTTCAAGTCCATTAGACCTAGGACTAGTCGTACATAGGTTTTAGTTTCTGGCACATGCATTTTCTAAAGACATGAACTAGGTTGGAGAAGGGAAAGCTGTGATCTTGGTGCTATTTCTGCAGTTGTTCCTTCTATTCTGTTGAAGAGGAAGTTGTCAGCACCCATTAGTGCCCATTAAAGATGCATTAGAGAGGGCTTCCTCATAAACCACGATGTAAAAAGACACAGTGAGTTCATCATAAAGTCCATGTTACTAGCCAGGGGTTGAAATCATGCAAAGGAAAATCTTTTCTTCTTTTCTTTCCTTCCTTATTTATTTTATTCATTCATTCATTCTTTTTTAAAGATTATTTATTTGTTTGTTTGTTTGTTTGTTTATTTGTTTATTTTTAGCTAGGGGAAGGGAGGAAGAAAGAGAGGGAAACATCAATGAGTGGTTGCCTCTTGTGCACCCACACTGGGGACCTGGCCCACAGCCCAGGCATGTGCCCTGACTGGGAATCGAACCTGCTACCCTTTGGTTCATAGGCTGGTGCTCAATCCACTGAGCCACACCAGCCAGGGCAGTTCTTTCTTAATTGAGATACAATTGGCATATAGCGTTGTGTAAATTTAAAGTATATAATGTTATACTTTGCATACTTCTATCTTGCAATATGATTACCACAATGGTGTCATCTAACACCTCCATTCTGTCACGTAATTACCATTCTTTTTTTGTGGTGAGACCATTTCAGAGTCTCCTAGCAATTTCAAGCATATAATGCAGTGCTGCTAACTGTAATCACAGTGTTGTGCATTAGATCCTCAGAGCTTATTCACCCTCTAACTGCAAGTTTGTGCCCTTTGACCGACATGTCCTTGGTTCCCCGAACCCCCTAGGCTCTCGTAACCACCATTATTTTCTGTTTCTGTGAGTTAGGATGTTTTAGATTCCACATATAAGTGATATACAGTATTTGTCTTTTTCTCTCACTTAGTAAAATGCCCTCAAGGTCCACCCATGTTGTCATAAATGATAGGATTTTCTTCTTTCTCCTGGTTGAGTAATATTTGATTATATATACCACATCTTCTTTATGGATTCATTTACTGAGAGACACTTGGGTTGTTTCCATGTCTTGGCCATTGTGAACAATACTGCCATGAGCATGGGGGTGCAGACATCTTTAACACCCTGCTTTCATTGCCTTTGGATGTATGTCCAGAAGTGGGATTGCAGGATTACATGGTAGTTCACTTTTCAGTTTCCTGAGGACTCCATATTATTTTCCATAGTGGCTGAACCAATTCACATTCCCACGGAGAGTGCACAAGGCTTCCTTTTCTCCACATTCTTGCTAACACTTATCTCTTGTCTTTTTGTTGATTCCCTTTCTAACCGGTAGGAAGTGTTATTTCATTGTGGTTTTGATTTGCATTTCCCTGATGATTTGTGATGTTGAGCATATTTTCATACACCCATTGGCCATTGTGTGTCATCTTTGGAAAAATGTTTATTCATTTTCTCTGCCCATTTTTAATCATATTTTTAAAAAATTTGTACTGCATGGTATGGGTTCTTTATATATTTTGAGTATTAACCCTTTATCAGATATGGTTATACCTTGGTATTTGTCAGCTTCAGAACTCATCAAACCTGGTACTTGTCGCATTTTGACTAGAAAAAGTGTTTCAGTACTCCCAGCTTGCACACCACTCTTTGCACTTGCTAGAACTTGTATGAGTCACGACTCCACACTGCATGAGAAAATGCTTCATCAGTCACTGCTTGCTCACCACTCAACATAAGGAATTAACAATGAGCTCTGAGGTACCACTGTATGTGGTTCGCAAATATTTCTCCCATTCTGTAGATTGCCTCCTCGTTTTGTGATTCTTTTGCTATACAGAAAGTTTTTAGTTTGATCAGTCTTTTGTTGCTTATGCTTTTGGTGTCATATCCAAAAAATCATTGCCAAGAGCCACATGAAACACCTTCATCCCCATGTTTTCTTCTAGAACTTTTATGGTTTGGGGTCTTATATTTAATTCATTAATCCATTTTGAGTGGTGTAAGATAGAGGTACAATTTTATTCTTCTGTGTGTGGTTACCCAATTTTCCCAACACCATTTATTGAAGAGACTTCTTTCCTCATTGATATTCTTAGCTTTCTTGTCAAATATTAGTTAACTGTATACGGCAGGGGAGGTGTATTTTTTGATGCTGTTGAGAATGGGATTGTTTTCTTTATTTTTGTGATGTTTCATTGTTAATGTATAGAAACAATTTCTGTGTGTTGATTTGATATTCTACAACTTTACTTATTTGTTGATGAGTTCTAATAGTTTGGGGGTTGAGTCTTTAGGTTCTTTTATATATAAGATTATAGGATCTGCAAATAAAAAGAGATTTATTCACTTTTTTCTTTCAAATTAAGGTGCCTTTTATTTCTTTATCTTGCCTGATTGCTGTAGCTAGGACTTTAGGCACTTTTTGTCTTGTTCCTGATCTTAGAAAAAAAACTTTCAACCTCTTACTGTTGAGTGTGATGTGGGCTGTGGGTTTGGTGGATGCGGTCTTTATTATGTTGAGAAATGTTCCTTCTATGCCCAGTTTGTTGAGGGGTTTCATCATGAAAGGATATTGTATTTTCTCAAATGCTTTTTCTGCATCGATTGAGATGATCATAAGATTTTTCTCTTTCATTCTATTAATGTGCTACATCACACCCTTTCATCCTGGGGATAAATCCCACTTGATCACCTCGTATGATCCTTTTAATGTGCTATTGAATCTGGTTTGGTAATATTTTATTGGGAATTTTGCTGCTATTTTCATCAGGAATATTGGTCTGTAATTTTCTCTTTTTGGAGTGTCCTTATTTGGCTTGATATTAGGGTGTGTGGGCTTTGTAAAATGAGTTTGGAAGTTGCCCAGCCCTCTTCAATTTTTTGGAAGAACTTAAAAAAGGATTGATGTTCATTCTTTAAATGTTTGGTAGAATTCACTAGTAAAGCCATCTGATCCTGGGACATCCTTTTTTGGGAGATTTTTGATTACTGATTCAACCACCTTCCTTATTATCGTTCTGTTCATATGTTTTATTTCTTTAGGATTTGGTGTTGATGTATTGTATGTTTCTAGGAATTTATCCACTTTTTTAATATGACATGGCAGTGGGACACTTTGGTTTCCTGGTAGAAAAACAGGATAAATTATCACCAACTGGGAATCCTGAGAACAGCTACCAAATTACTTGAAAAAGTAACCCCTATGGTCCCTGATACTCCCAGGTCCCATATTAGCATGAATGAATTTTACTTTGTTATTGTTGTGTATGTGTATATATGTATATGTTTCAGGGTAAAAATGACAGCTTTTTTATAGAAAATTTAGAAAAGAAAGAAAAATTATATATAACACCATCTCTTAACCTAATCACTGTTATCTTTTAATTTCTCTTGAATTTTCTCCAAGAGCTTTTTAAAAACATACTTAATAATCATGTATTTTGTATTTCTGTTAAGAGCATTTTTCATTTTACTAAACTGTATTTTTTTACAGCTGCAAGTATGGAACCATACTCAATGGAATCTCATGCAGCTTCTTAACCTTATAACAAGGTTGTGTTCACAGCTTCATGCACATAGAATTATTTACATTTTAGATTACTTTTTAGAGTAGATTATCACATTCTCATTGCTCTATCTACATCTTATCAAAGTTTTTCCAGAAGATAGTACTAGATTGATAAGGTCACTAGCAACATGTAAAAAACCAATTACATTACATCCTCAAATATTATGTTCAAAATAATTTTACTAGTTTAATTCCAACAGCCTCACTATTTATTTCTTTAGTTGCATCAGAGATTGAATTTTTCCTGCTGTGTATTTACCAGGTGCACTTCTTTCATGAAGTGTTTGTCCTTTACATACTTAAGTCTTTGGAAATTTACTCTAACTTTTAAAAATGTCTACATAGGTATTTTATATTGAAAAATTAAAATTATATAGGAGAAAATAAAATTGTTCACATTACTACCACATAGAAATACCTACTTTTTGTATTTTAAGTATATCCTTCTGAGTTTTAAAAAATGAGTGTCCAGCCTTTTGAAATAATTGAATACTCCATTACATATTTTGTTTTGTTTTCCTTTTTATTGAATTTATTGGGGTAACGTTGGTTAATAAAATTATATAGGTTTCAGGTGTACGATTCCACAACACATCATCTATATGTTGTACTGTGTGTTCACCGCCCCAAGTCAAGTCTCCTTCCATCACCGTTTGTCCCCCTTTTCCCTCCTGTACCTCCCCCAACTCCCTTTCTCTCTGGTAATCACCATACGGTTGACTGTGTCTAAGAGTTTTTTTCTTTTGCTTAATCCCGTTACCTTTTCCACCCAGTCCCGCAACCCCACTTGTCAGTCTGTTCTGTATCTATGAGTCTGTTTCTATTTTGTTTCTTAATTTACTTTGATCATTAGATTTCATATATGGATGAAATCATATGGTATTTGTCTTTCTCTGACTGGCTTATTTCACTTAGCGTAATGCCCTCTGGGTCTATACATGCTGTCACAAAGCATATGACCCAGTGGTTCCACTTCTGGGAATATATCCAAAGAAACCAGAAAAACTAATTTGAAAGAATATATGCACTCCTCTGTTCATTGCAACATTATTTATCATAGCCAAAATTTCGAAGCAGCCCAAGTGTCCATCAGTAGATGAGTGGATAAAAGTTATGGTACATTTGCACAATGGAATACTACTTGGCCATAAAAAAGAAGGAAATCTTAAACCACCACACTTTTAACCTATTTTTTCCAATTCAACATTCTAATGCCTTTACATGAAAATTTTAATATTTTTATGGTAATTCATGCCCTTTTCTATTTGAAAAATATAGAAAGCTATAAAAAAGAAAAATTACCTATTGTTCTACTACCAAGAGATAATGACTATCAGTTTATTGAAATTTCTTTCAATTTTTAATGAATATATATTTTTCCTCAAAATTATCATGCTACCTAAATACTTATGCTGTTTACTGGATATTCATTATATTATTATACCTATGAGATGGTCTTTTATGATTGTCCCATAGTTCTATAATTTATTTTTAAATTGTCATGGTTTTAGATGTTTGTTTTTAATATTTATTATTTTTAATGTTTTCAAAAAACACCTTTTAATGAAAATTTTTGTTTTTGTTGTTTCCTTATTTTCAGTAGTCTTTTATACATGTTACATGTTTGTAGGCTCTCATAATCTATTGCCAGCTTGCTTTTCAGAAAGGTAATGTCCATAGCTTTTACTTTTGCCCGTTTTGTTCACTTCATCACTCTTTGGCAGCATTGACTATTATCTTTTAACTATTTGCTAATTTGGTAGTTGAAAAATGGCATCTCATTGATTTGATACCTTTCTCAAATGTAAATTCATTATTAAGAATATTAGAATCCCACAAGAATACGTTTTAACAAAGGAATTAGGCTTTTCGTAATTGTGTGTGTGTGTGTGTGTAAACACAAGCACTGGAGTCCTGTGCCTGAAACGGAACTATTTTCTTCCAAACAGGTCTTGGTATCTTGATGGAAAAACGTTACTGATAATCATTTGTGTTGTCATTGTGTTCCCTCTTGCCCTTCTCCCTAAAATAGGTAAGTCTTTGTAAAAGAGAACATCATTTGTTTAAAAGAAAGAAAGTAATATTAAGGGGCTTTGAAAGTTTACAGTCCCACATTTTTAGCAGAAGGGTGGTGGTGGTTCATAATTTTGAACTTGGACTTGCTTTAGGTTGTTCAGCCTTCAGTCCTGTCTAGTTAACCTATTGGTTTGCAGTAGTATTTTGTCTGCCCCACTAAAATAAAACCTTTACAGCGGAACATTAAAGAGCAGCCTTTCCTTACAGCATACCATTAGTGGCGAGCCAGTCCCGGTTCTGCCGCACAGAGCTACATAAATGGCCTGTGACAGATAGTTGGAATGTCGTTACTCGCAGCCCTAAGCCCCAGATACCACGCACTGTAATAGAAAACATGCCTACGATGTATAGCTTTAGCTGTATGGTGGGATCATTTTCCTTATAAATTGCTTTTTATTTTACTGTTATTTTACAGGCTTTCTTGGCTACACAAGTAGTTTATCATTTTTCTTTATGGTGTTCTTTGCTCTTGCGGTAAGTTTAAAATATAGTGTATAGCTTATCTCCTCACTAAAATTGAACTTGTTGTCTTAATGTCTTTTTTTCCTTTAACTCTGTTTTGTTTGGGGGGAGGTATCCCGTTTTATTTCAATGTGTTATTCAAAGCACTTTTGTTTCACTAAATTATTTCCTTCATTTTATCCATTTTGAACTGGCTTAGCTGGAACAGCACTTTAAGTTCATTGTCACTTTGTGGTTAATTAGAAAGGAGAACACACCAATTCTGTTAAAACCTTAGATGGAGTACAATTTTGTGTGTAGGCTGTGTATCCCTTTATTTCTGTACTATACTGTGTGTGCGTGTTGGGAGTACTCAAGCATGGGAATCAGCCTGGTTCCAATCTGTAAAATAGTGCGATACTAGTCATCTTAATTTTGAAACTGTTTCATTAATGAAACCAGAGCTTCTGGGGCTTAACTGTTGAGATCTAGTAGGAACTGGGGTGTCTGAATTGTATCTGGTCTGGTTTATTCAGTAGAGATAAGTGCTCATAAAAATACTACTACAAAGAAATGTTTTTCTTCACATGTGTAGTATGATTTTTCTGATCTTTAAAAACAAGTTTGGTTTTATTATAACAGGAGAAATACAAGATGGTAAAATTAATTTATTACTTATAAAATAACTTACTATAAAGGTAAAGAGAATTTGAATTTCTGACAGCCTTCTAATTCTTCTAAAATAGATTTTTAAATCCTAAAGATAGCATCTTTGTGTGAAATTTTGAAAAACATTTTTTCTTCTTGCATAGCAGTTTATTCCATAGTATCTGTCTAACCTTAAGTAGGATTAAACATTTCAAACTTGCCAAAAAGATACATATCTAAATGGAGTGATTAATCTTTTAAAATTATAAGCTTGACTAAGCTCTCCCTTATTAATGAGAAATGAATAAAAGAAAAATGCCATCCAAAAAAGCCGCATAATACATTAGTAGTTAAACCAGATTATGTAGCCAGATCTCTGGCTGTCAGAACAATTTAAGATGCATCTAACTTAGTCCAAACTGATCTTCTGGGGTACAGGGACAAAACAGCTTCGGCTTATTTTAATGAAATGGAAGTGATGCTGATTTCAGTGTATAGAAACAATTGTTCTTTAAGGAATGCTCTTAAAACTAAAAATACTAAGTGTTTACATTTAATCATTTGTTGAATTAATCAACATTGACTTTCCCCCTCAAATTGCTGGACTTGTATTTTACAAGTGAGTGAATTGAACATACACTTTCTTTTAGTTTTTTTCTTTCAATTGCATTAAATTGTAACTGACATACAGTACTGTGCAGGTTTAGAGTGTACACCATAATGACTTGACTTACATATATTGTGAAATGATTCCCATAATAAATTCAGTTAACATCCATGAACACACGCTGTTTAGGCCCCATGATGAAGAAAAAAACAACAAACATGTTCATCACAATTTGACTGTTGAAAAGCATCTGCATAGTTAGGACTGGCCGACGTATGCAAATGAACATGCGGATGTTAAAGAGAACCAGTGTAGATAACAGTGAATTTTTCTCCTCACAGATAATTGGCATTCCCAGCTTTGCATAGGCAGGAGTAGTTGGATTTTTATAGCCAACAGTTGAAGCAGGTGAAATACATTGGTACAATATGCGTATTGTCCACAGTTTCCGAAGCATTCGTTTCTGTCCTTGCAGATGCGGGCACTCTTTAATTTGATGCAGGTTTCTACTCTGGCAGTCATATGGAAATAATACCTTCATTCTGCGTTTATTTTGCAATGCTTTACAAACCATCTGCTCTGGTTTTTACCTGTGTGCACAATTTAAATTTGGTTTACAATGGGATGAGGAAGACACTGTGCACTTTCTTTAAAATGCCCTTTTTAATTGGCATATTTATTTTAGAGTCTCTAAGTATTAGGTTTTTGAATATGTAGTGGGTAGGGAAAGGGCACATGTATATATTACCCCAGGTTTTTTTAAAAACCTGCCAATTTTTCATTAAATGTTTTTACAGTATGTGTTTGTAAATCTGTATATCATTTAGATTATATTAAAAAATCCAGGAAACAATTATTTTTCTTAAATTACACTCTATAAAAAAGCAGACCAAAACCTACACTCATATCTGTTGTCCCAATTCTTTATTTTGCATAAAAATGTTTAACATAAAATTTTGTCTCTTCTGAAAAATTTTATTTTATCAGTGGCTTAGAGTGATGATCACCAGAAGGATTTTACCTTTTTGGTCCAATTTAGGACACAGATGTTTTTCTTTCCAAAAGTTCTGTCCTAACTACAGATTAGTATTCTAAGAAATATTTTAATAAGTAAGAAACCAAGACAGGGAACTGTTGGAATGGATTTTGTCAGCAGCTTTCCTTCTCCTGAGCGCTGGGTTGGGCACGTGGGAGTTTAACCTGGACAGGGCTCACAGCTCGGAGGGGTCAGCACTTAGGATCTTAGCAGGTGAGATAAGACAAATGTATTAGAAAACCAAGTAGAAAACAGTTAAGCGATGCATAACTACGTATTGATGTATTTGCTTCAGAATAAGAGTCGCAAAGGCTGACAGGAGAGAAGGGTCGTCGAGAGTGAGAGTAAAGAGGGGCGTGGGAGGAAATAAAACTTGAGCTGAGCATGGAAAGATGGGAAAGCCTGGGAGCCGAGTAAAGGAAGGGCCTTTTGTGCAAAAGAAAAGTATTTTTGATACTTAGTCATCTTTTCCCTTCTGTCTTTCTGACCCCTGGGATTATCTTATCATGGTCCGTCTTCACCCTGAGCCAGGGCTCCCTGTTGCTCTTGGTTGTTGGGTGTTTTCCATTCCCGTTCTGTACTTCTGCTGTCTGGGACGTCACTCCTGTCCGCCCCAGCCCACTGTGCAGGCTTGGGGTCGGGATGGATCTCTGCAGAGAAATTAGCTGTAGCAACTAATTTTATATTAATATAAAATCAGATTGCTAATGATATTTTCTAATTAATAAAAAATAATGATTATATTGCACTTGGGGCATTGTTTGGAAATATTTTTATTTGCAAGCCTAGTGGTCACAGCTTATAGAGTAAATGAGGTAGTTCACATACTGACCTCATCACGGGACCTAGTACAAAACAGATGCGCAATACGTGGTTGCTGCCACCACCACCACCAGGGTGGCCACTGTTAGGAAGAGAAAAAATGAAACGCAGTGAACTTGGAGCAGGGCCAAAGAGAGGGATCAATGACAGCCTTGCTTCTCTAGCTTCTACCCCACCCATCCTCATCGGGGGGGTTTTGAAAACATACCAAGAAAAAGATGGTGAGATTATTGTTTTTTTTTTCTCTTGGTGAATGACCATTTAGTTTTATTACATATCTAAAACTTATCTAGAAGTGTTAAAGTAATTTGCCTTGTTTATCCTTATAATTCTTCTCCCCTTCCCCTTGGGAGAGGGTTTTAATTAAGAGTCATTCTTTACTTCATTCATTAACTTAATCCTAAAAATACACGTTTTCTTTAGATTTGTTTTATTACTATATAAAATCTTAGTTGAATGAGTTTAAATCCAAAGCTAGATAAATACCAAATAGGAATAGGAATAGGAACAGTGTTTACTCACTGGTCTCCTGCAGAGGACAAACGCTCCCTTTATTCTCCTTGCCCCTTTGTGTGCTGGGTTGCAGCCTGGAGCAAATATTTACAGAGTCATTACGTGCCCTGAAACAAGGGCAACAATGGCAATGTTGACACAACCACAGCTACAGGTCTAGGAACAGGGTGGCCACAATTAAGAGTAAAGTCCTGAAGCATTTTTATTGATTATTTCTGGGAAATGACATCCCTCTGGATTTTTAATGTTTTTTAAATTTATTTTTAACAGCTGGAGTTTCCGTCTTAGCTCGCTTTAGCCACACTCACTGAAAGTAATATACGTCTGAAAAAAGGAGGGAGGGACAGTAGCTGTACGTCAGAGATCTCTGAGCTCACCCTTTGCAGAAAGTCTCCACTTCCTTCTGCCTGTGGCCAATTCCAAAACAGCTATGAATATTTCTCTCTCAGTCACTGATGCCAGGTCCACAAATAACCATATTCTTGTACCACTGTCACTAAAAATATTGTGTTCCATTTTGAGTTGCACACTTTTCTGAAGGCCTTGATGCCCCTGGAGCTTTGAAAGTTGACAGTGTTGAACGGGGGAGACCCCCGCTAAGCGGACATGCAGCGCTCGGCCTCACGCCCACTGGAGTGGCTGCAGCCTGACGGGAGCAAAGAATCTCTTCCCTCGCCTAGTACGTGATTGGGCATGGTGCAACTTACCTGTGCAACTTACCTGAAATAACGCTGACGTATTTGAACTCCATTGTTGTCATGAATTCGATGAGAAATCACCTGAGTGTTAATTTTACTTATTCTTACAGATAGTAATTAAAAAATGGTCCATTCCTTGTCCTCTGACATTAAATTGTATGGAGCAATACTTTCAGGTAATAGTTTATATTTTCTTTTCAATTCCTTTTTTTAATTTTAAGCTAAGAAGGAAAAAAAATCAGACTAATGTCTTTTTTTTTCCAATAAGTGGAAAAGTAATGACTATATTGCATTTTGGAACTTTGTTTTGAAATATTTTTATTTGAAAGCCTAGCAATCATAAATTCATCATGTTTGTTGATGTATTCTGACTTTTAATGACTGTTGGTTTCTCCTTTTCCCCTCAATCCTCTTAAACAGATTTCAAATGCTACAGATGATTGTAAACCAAAGCTCTTTCATTTCTCCAAAGAGGTGTGTAAGTTATTAACAGATACTTTTGGTTGATTTTTCACATTTCAAGTTTTAAGAGATTTGTGTAACAGGGTCTCTTAGGTCTTTGTACCTGTAACTAATTAATTTTCATGAAAGTGCTAAGTATAGGGTTGCCTACCAGAAGAATAATATTATTTAACACAGGGTGGCCTATTATGAAACAGCCACCTTTTTTTTGGCATGCCTTTAAATGGAGCCTGTTTTAAATGGGCAACTGCCTAAAAGAACAGATTTACTAAATGTCTGGTCTGGCCAATAAGGTCCTCTGTGGATACAGACTTCCTGTTGCCCTCTGGACTTGTAAAGCTAAATAGCCAATTATATCAAAAACTCCTCCCTTGTGAGCAGAACCTTGGTCTGTAGCTAAACAGCCTCATCATTGGACCAGCAGCTGAGCGCTGCCAGTGTGTCTTCTGGCAGACATTCCAAAGTTGAAATTTATGATGCCTTAAACGGGGAGACGAGAGGAACGAGTCCCCTAATGTTCTCTGAGAGCCCTAGGACACTGAAAATGCCTGCAAGAGCCCCTGCGCGTCCACAGAGGGGACAGGAACTGTGGTGTGGGCCACGTCTACCATTCTGGAAGAGCTACACGTCTTCCCCATCGCTGCAAGTCTGTTCCTCTACACTTTGGGATTCTGCTGAAATGCAGGGTTCCCGAGACTGGAATCCCCTCCACTCATGCACAGCTCTATTAGTGTAGCACGTTAGTGCAGTAACTCCCCCATGCAGAATATTCCTTTTTATCCGCAGTTTTTTCATGAGAAATATCTCTCTGGCCCCACAAGGGGGGTTTACCACATCTTTTATATGGTAAAGGCCTCCATGTGCCTTAAAGATCTTGGTAGGGTAATTGACAAGCCAGGAAATTGAGCAATATATGAAAGAGAATTTGTGAATTAAAGTCTCATTCCCCTAATCCAGCCTCAGGAAACACTACAGCTTTCCTTCCTCCCAGTACGCCTCAAGTATTTGAGGAGGCATTACGTCCCAAGATAGGTCTTCAGTCATCTGGAACTTCTTTTGCTGAAGAGCCTAAAGTTAGTAAGGGGAATTTTTTTTTAACAGTAGAAAAATGAAACTAAATCATCACCATGCATTTTGTAGAGACAGTGCGTTCATTCAGATGGTAAATTTTGTTTGCTTTGTAAATCTGACTCTTAAATATTCTAATTTTTAAAAAAGTTTTGTTGGTGTGTTCCAGGGAAGCTCTAAGTATTTGAAGTCTAGAATAAATCATGTTCATTCCCGTTGAAAGGGAGCCTAGGCATAGATGCTAAGATGTGATTGGTGTCAGTGTTCCCTTGGATTGAATTGGTGATACTACCTTGGATTGAGTTGGTGAAAAGAAAGCAGGTTCAAAAGCATTACTGGTTATTTCTGCTTAGAGAAGTAAGATGTATTGAAGTTTCCTAACGCATGCATTAGGAAAGACCGAGATTTATAAAGAGGTGATTTCTAAAGTGTTATTATTTTGAATCTCACCTAAATATTATTTATCACACCTAATTTTTTTTACCTTATCCAAATAACGTACAAGCAGCAGTGATCGTAGTGAAAGTAACATGGTATAGAAGCCAGCAAGACATACCGAGCCAGTATAGGCCATCCTTCTATCAAGTAAAGATTGGCTGGTGGCCATAATAGTGTCTCTTTAAAAAAAAAAACACAAAACCTTATTGTATAGAGATGATTTATGAAAAATGAAATAAGTTTAACCAAATTGATTGGGTTTTTTGAAGAACCCAATTTACTGTCACATGAAGTAGTGGTTTCAACAGAGTGGCATTTAATAATCTTCTCTTCTAAATTTTTTTCAGAGTGTTTATGCCCTACCGACCACGGCATTTTCATTTCTCTGCCATGCCTCGATATTGCCCATATACTGTGAGCTTCAAAGGTACCACAGAATCCTGGAATATTTGAAATGTATTAAGTATGCCTTTTTACTTGTAGGACTTTCAGATTGAATGACTTGCTGCTCCTTTATGAATTCTTCCCTGCCATCACTGGATTCTAAGTGTTAGTTTAAAACAAAGTGAAACAACTGCGAGTTAGTACTGTGCAAATTGAGAATGTTTCCTGAAAGCGTCATCTTTGTGCAGTCACTTCAAATCAGGAATTCTAGTGTATAATTATTAATGGACTAGGTCTTGAATGATTAAAGAACTCTTCTGACTAGCTTGGGAGATATTTATTTCTATAGATACAAACCAGATCACTGACTCTACTGTTGCCATTTTTGTCTTTTAGCCCTTCAAAGAAAAGAATGCAGAATGTAACCAATACAGCAATTGCTTTAACTTTTCTCATTTATTTTCTCTCGGCACTCTTTGGGTACCTCACTTTTTATGGTAAGTATATTATTTAATTACAGGTGTCAAAAGAAATTCTTCTGTAGTCAACCTTACGCTTGGATATGGACTTTGTTTCTGCCTGGCCTTAGCGAGTTAATTTGCTCAGCCTGCCAGAATCCACTACACTACCGTGGTGGCTCTGTGGGCCTTAAATAATTGATTTTCTTTCTTTTATAAAGGTAGATCAAGCTCAAGATTAATAACTTTTTATGAAAAATTCCCCTAAACACCTGAATAAAACCTCAGGCTTAGGGACATTGATGTGTTTATACAAGAAAAAATGTGCAATGATGATTTTATTTTTTATAAATATTTCAGAATAAATCTCATTTTTGATATATTAGACTCCAGTTCAGCAGTTTGGGGGAATGCTAAAGGCAGAAGAACAGGTTGGGAAGGAACGGGCTTTCACCGAACTACAGCTGTGCGCTTGCGTACGTGTCGGGGGTCTCTGCCTTCAGACCCTGTTCACACGACACAACAATGTGCATTCTTTTACATTTGTAACGTGAAAGTAAATATTTCTATTTATTTTCAAAAAATTGTCTGCCTGATATGCTATTTTTTTCCTCATAAGAACCTCAAAGAAAGGTAAAACTTAAAAGTCTAGAACAAGATAAAAAAACTGTAAGCTCTCTCGTTTAATTTGCAAATGCACTTGTTTATTTTGCAAACAAACACATTATAACAAGTTACCCTCAAGAGTTTGTCAAACTCTTCAGTACACTTTTCAGTTTATGAATGCTTTTATAACAGCTCTCCAAGTAAATAGCTGTTACGACTTTGGGGGTAGTTAGCTGTTGTGACTCTGATTTCACAGTTGGTAGCCTTGTGCCTGTTTCCGGTTTCAGCCGTCCATGATAACGTGAAATGGGGCTTGCGTATCCCTCAGAGTGCGTCCACATCTGACAAGTCTTTGGAAAACATCTACTTGCATAGCTACCTAAGAGTAGATTTTGAAATTCAACAAGCGTGGTTGAACAGGATACTTCACCTTACAGTGTCTTCGTCCCCTAGTCTGAACCACAGCGACAGTTGTGTGGAGTCGTACTGAGGAGGTAATGGGTTCTATCTAAAATGCCTGTGACAATACCTGCCACATAGCAGTCTTCCAAGAGGGAGAGCTACTGCTCATGGTGTGTTATTGTTACTATCATTACGACTGTAATTATTGTATAATGACAGGTCTCTGTGTTTTAGTACTGTACTTCTTAACTATCTGTAATGAAGTTTAGTTTAAATACGGTAACTGTTCAGTGCCTGTTGTTTTGTCTTGGAGTTTTCAGTGTGTGAGAAAATCGTAATTGGTCGATATAGTCCTCTTCTTGCTCTCTCTATGCATTTTCAACAGTTGTAGAGCTCATTCATTAATCTCAGCCTGCTCTTGCACTCTTGCACTGATGCAGCATCGGAGTGGTGGTGGTCTGTGCACACCGTCAGGAAGAGTGCTGTTTCCAGCATGGACATCGGGTCCTGCTGGATATACCACTGAGAAAGTTAAAACAGATTGTTAAGCTTTTTGATCATTGCCAACGAAACAAAATTCTTGAAATACATAAGCTCTATTTTTGATTGTTGCATTGATTAGTCTCTGTACGGACTTGTACTCAGTAAGACTTTTTCATATCAGTAAGCTAGGATAGCAGGGTCTCTGTCGGGATCCAGCGAAAACTTAGTATAGCAGAGTAGTTGTATATTTTTCTAAACTAAAACTGTCACCTAGCACAAATACCATTATATTTAGGGATCTTCAGCATTGAAAAAAAGTCCAAAAAATGGACCTGCTTCTTTTCCTTATGGATAAATAGAGCTATCTAGAAAGAACCTCAAAAGGCCCACCAATCTCCAGGATAGCTGGGAAATAGATACATAAATTACCACAAGATGCTTAGGAGCTGTATTAAATTGAAAGGGACATGGAGGAAGGATGGACACTAATACCATTATTGAACTAACATTTATTATGTAAGTGCAAGGTATAGGTTCATATAGGTTGAATAACTCGGTCAGCTACTGAATAATAAGCTGGGATTTGAATCTGATTCTGACTGTCTCCAAGGTCAATGCCTTTGTCACTGTGCTGCCTCCTCAGGAAAATATGTGACAAAACCCAGATTTCCTTCATTCCAGTTCTTTTGTCAAATTGGACTTTTGGAAAAACCTGGCTCACTTAAGATTGATTGATCTACCTATCTATATCTCTGTCTATCTGTCTATCTATTTATCTATCTATCTATCTATCTATCTATCTATCTATCTATCTCAGTGTGTATTATTTATCCATCCATCCATCTACGTACTGATGCTTGAACACAGAGGCTAAATATTATTTACTACACAGGGATTTTCCTGATTATCAAGTATATGTTATCTCTAACTTAGTCCTTCTCTGTCAGTGCAGGTTCTTCAGCGTATACACATTTTATGTAATGGAGAAATACACATGTAAGAAAAATCCCTGGTAGGTAGGTGGGTAGGTAGGTATATAGGTAGGTGATAGAAAGAAAAAGGAAGGAATGAAGGAAGAAAGGAAGGGAAGGGAAAGAAAGAAGAGAGAAAGAGGAAAGAAAGGAAGAAAAGAAAAAGAAAGCAAGTGAAAAGTAGTTCTCCAGAGACAGAAGATTCAGATACTGATTTGCTGTTCACAGTGTTTTGTTTTTCTGTCTGTTAATACTAACCAGGGAAAATATTTTATGGTACATTCCTATCTGGACAACAGTAACTCTCAGTCTTATGGAAATAAATTGCTTATTGATCCTGAATACTTAGTCAGAAGGGCTCATCACAAGTTAAGGCTTCAACTCAATGAATAGATGAACAACTAAAGCCCAAAGAGGTCAGGTGACCTGTCGCACAATTAGTGGCAGGTCTCCTAAATACTGATCCAGTGGTCTCTCCACTGTTCCGTGGTCATCTTTATAAACTGCGTACCCAGTCGACGATGCATGTTAAACAGGACAGCCTCCTGACTTCAGTGGCGTGCACAACCTGCAGAGATCACCATCAGGTCCTTAATGAGATTCGTCTGAATCCAGTGCAGTGTGTGGTACTCCATTCCTTACATGTGGTAGGGTCAGCAAAGAACACACAACCGACTGGCTCAGAAGGAAGGTTTTAATCCTGGGAAAGTAGAAAGTGGACATGTAACAGCTATTTTGAATATTGGTAAATTTAGTTCTTCAGGCTTCTGGAGCTGCTTGGGATTCTTCCATCTGGTGCTCCCAAGGCTTAGTTAATACTTAAATTTTGTCAGATTAGAGAGACCAATAAGTGTGTACCTAGATTACTACTATGGGCTCTGATTACAGATGTTAAAGCATTTCAAGGTGAGGGAAAAATAAAGTGTTCCTCTGGTGAGCCAGGCCAATGAACAAATGTTGCATAATAAGCAGACCATTTAAAAAGTCTGTGAGGTTGTTAAGCAATACGTGTTAATAGCTCACTTTTATGATTCAGAAAATGGAAACAAAATAGTTTGCCATATTCCTCCAAAACTCACAAATGTCTCACAGATTCGGGAATGGAATTCAACTTTAATCTCCTATTTAGCCCATAGTCCCACACTGTGTAAAGTATGTTTTTGGTAATTTAGACAATTAGTTTCTCTCCTGTTTTTATCATCACTAGTCTAGTTCAGGCCCTCATTACCTCTCGGTGCTGTGGACCATTGCTTTCTGCTGTCCCTGTTTTGGGTCTCTCTTTCTCCCAGTCTGTCCTCCTGGTTAATTCCGATCATAACACACTGTTCTCCCTAAGTCACTGCATCTCTGTGGCCCACCAGATTGAGTTCCATTGCTGGGTCTTAAACGCACATCCAGCCTTGTCCCCCACGGCTCTTTGCGCTGCAGCACACTGTCCTGCAGCCATGTAGCTACTTCTGGGAGACTCATTTCCCCAGATGCCTACCCGCCCTGCTACTTCGGGGCTCTGCTCATGCTGGTTCTTGCTCCTAGCATCCCTCCCCCCATGTCTCTGAGTGTCAGCACACACGTCAGGTCACTGAACGCTCTCAGTAACTCTGCAGGTCAACATATCATTGTCTCCATTTTACAGAGTAAGAACCCAGAGACTCTGAAAAGGTAATTTGCTATTAAGTGGTAGTATTAGAAGATCAGTCCGTGTAGTTCCAGAATGCAACCCCTCTACCACCTGCCACCCTCTATGTCATGATGACTCTTCCCAAGCCTTCCTGGATTTCCTTTTTGCCTTTC
>PVKM010000721.1:0-95911 GCA_004027735.1 Carollia perspicillata
CTTTCTTTTGGGGTCTTGGCAGGGCTCAAGCTCATTCCGGAGGAACCCGCATTTTTCTGGCTGGAAGCACGCAAAGTAGCGGGTCTGACAACAGCAGAACAACGGAGATCGCGTCAGCTGGACTATTGTGCCCGCAGCTAGAAAATCGAGCCCGGGGTCTGACGCAGACAGAGGCTCCACCCCACGCGTGACGCCAGCGTCAGGCCAGTCCCGGCATGCTGCGCGGCCGCCGGCGGTCGAACGCAGACGAAAGGAATTTTTGCTAGAACCACCTCGGCTCAGTTCAGTTGCTGTCCAGACTCCGGTCGGCGGGAGTTCCCCTCCAACCGTTCTTCTACCGCCTGCCGTCAGTCTGAGCGCCCCCAGCCCTCCCGCGAGGGCGCCCCGGGACGGAAGGATCCAGCAGCCTGTCGGCGCCCGCCGTTCTCGTGGTCGCCGTCGCGGTCGTCGTTGTGATAGTATCCGCCGTTGCTTGGGCCATGGCCAATTACATCCATGTCCCGTCCGGCTCCCCGGAGGTCCCCAAGCTGGATGTCACAGTTCAGGATCAGGAGGAGCAGCGCTGCCGGGAAGGGGCCCTGAGCCTCCTGCAACACCTGCGCCCGCACTGGGATCCTCAGGAGGTGACCCTGCAGGTAACGCCCACACCTCAGCCCTCGGTAGTTCCCAGTCCCAATGAGGCCCTGAGGTTTTCACAATCCCTTGTATTCCCAGATCACCGAGGAGGACCCACAGGAACGTCTTCTCCCTCAGCCCTTTGAGAAGTGACCCTGTATTTCCTCGTCACAGCGAGGAAGGTCACTCCCCCTTCTTCACAATTGCTTGTTGAAGTAGTCATGGGGGCATGTTTCCTCTCTCTAGGAGCGGCCACGTAAGTGACGGACCCCCTCCACACCCGGGGGATTCCTGTTGATAAGTTGCCCCTCCTCCCACACTGCCTTGCCCATTCTAAATGCAAAATGAGCCCTTTCCACTCCCTTGTAAAGGGTCCTAGCCTTTTGGCCCAAGCAGCCTTCTCTTCTCCTTTGGCAAATAATGCAGTAATTAATCCTCTCTGATCTTTTCCTTTTCTTCCCCTCCCCCAGTGGTTCACCCCCGTTGATGCCTCACCCTGTGTTTTACCTTCTCCGATCCTCGGATTGGCAAGAGTACTCGATCCCAAAGAAATAACCACGGTTGTGCATTACTAGATTGGGTCTTTAGGCAGCACTACACACCTCGTTTTATGTGGATAGATATTAATGAATTCTTTCAGTCGTCTTAGTGAAGTTAACACTATCCGATGTTAGAATGATCAGTGGCTTGTGAATGTTTCTTTTTCTCAAGCCACTGTATTCAGAGATAGACAAAAACTAGAAGAACAAATTTAAGTATTTTCTAATAACTTCTAAGTTATGATTTTTTTGAGTACTAATTTGTGTTTAACTTTTGGAGTTTCAGGAACTATATAACAAAATGAACCTCCTTTTCCTTCGCAAACGCAAAATAATTTTAAAGACTGAGATATTTGGGGTTTTAGATCAGAGCAATAACATTTAGACCATCATTTGAAGTAGCCAAATATCTGCCTTGTTTTGTTGACTAATTTATTCAGGAATATAATCGACTTAATTAACATTATCTCATTCTTTGCTAAAGTAGCCACCTATATGCAAAGATGAATAAAACATCAACAGCGCCCTGGGGCCTAGAACATTTCCTGACAGTCAAGCTTTCTTGAGTGTTTCCATTTTTATTGCCTAGAAGAATTTTGAGCAAATTGAAAGGACCCTTACCTTATATTTTGGAAAAATATTGTTAGCCAAAAATTGTGAAATTTTAATGGAGTGTTTATTAGCCAACTATTTAAGACTGTGAATCCAAATAATTAATGATATATTTTCTTTAATTAAGGAAAATTAAATTAATTGGAACCCCAGACTTCTTTAGTTCATTGTTCATTAACTTATTGTAGTTAATTATAGATTTTTGTATTTATTAAAATGACTTGTATTCTATGTGTCAGTTATAAATTAAACAGATTAATTAAAGCCATGCCACTTCCTGGTAAACTTGGGTGTTGGCAAACCAGTTACTTTTTAAGCAGAGATTTTGAAGTTTGAATCTTTGAAGACTAGAGTTTCTGTTTGTAGAACAGTAGTAGTAGCCACCCTGAGGTACTGTGTGCCAGATTTGTGTTAGGTGACCTATATATATATTTTAAAGATTTTTATTTATTTTTTAGAGAGAGGGGAAGGGAGGAAGAGAGGGAGAGAAACATCAATGTGTGGTTGCTTCTGGCGCACCCCCTACTGGGGACCTGGCCTGCAACCCAGGTATATGCCCTGACTGGGAATGGAACTTGTAACCCTTGTTTGCAGTCTGGCACTCAGGGAGATCTATATATTTTTTATCATTTAATCTCCCAAACAACCATTTAGGTAGGTCCTTTCTCTCTCTTTCCCTCTCCCTCTCCCTTCTTTCTCTCCTTCCTTCTCAGTGAAGTAAAACCTAGGTATAGGTTAAAAAGGGACAAAAAATGTGGTCACATCAAACTGTGTTTGGTTGTTGGCAGTTATTTGGGATTGCATCTTATCTACTATCTATGTAGTAACTTCTGACTTAAGACCTTTGGCCTTATAATTAAAACTTTTTAGTATACTTATTTGTAAGTAAAGGTAAATACCACCACTTGTTTTGTCCTAGGGATGATTATTAGAAATATAATTCTTCCCGTGTGCAAGCAAAGCTTTTGATCCAGAAGCTGGGACATCTAAGCTGAATCAATGGTTATTCATCTCAATTTAAATTTGACTTCCACATTTTAGTTGATTATAAACTCTGCTTTTATGATGCTTCAGGATTTCCTTAGTAAATCTCATTTGGGAACTTTTAAAATTTTGTTTTTATTTTTATTGAAATAAAAAATAAAAATCATACCTCATTTCAGAAGTGGATGTATCATATACTCTACAGATTAAAATAGTATCAGTAATATATAGAATTGATTTCTTGTCAAAGATATTTTCCTAAAATTTTTAGATGATTTAAAGCACACTTTAAATGTACCTAGCGATATTTTTTTTTAACCTGGCAATTAACTCCTGCCAGCAGAACATTCAAAACATAGTGTAAAATCCAGAAGCAAGCAAAAAAGACTTCAGTGCAGTTAAAGTGACAGAGGGCCCAGTCTTTGCTCAAAACTTACAGACACATGGAATAATATATTTCATTTTAGATAGGGTTTTAACAAATTTAATTATTTGGTTTTTCTATTTGTACAAGATTAAATAATGTGTAAAAGGGGTGGTGAGCTCTTTGGAGTGTAATATCCTATAATGGGCAGAGTAGGTATAAACAATTCTAGTTGCAGTGCTTTTTATTTAATAATATTTTACTGTTTATAAAGTACTTTCACATACGTTCTCCCAACAACAATCCTGTGAGGGAGATGTAGACTTTTAACATATAATTTATACCTAATGAAATTGAACTTGCAGTTTGTAAGTACCAGATCTGGGATGGGAACCCATCTTACAAATTATTGCTCTTTGATAAAGAAAAGTTTATGTTCATGTGTTATGATTAAGGTAGGGAAGCTATTTCTGTGTAAAATTAATTTCTTAAAAATAAAAGCTTTGGCCCAAAAGAAAGATTTTGCTTTAAGTTTTCCTGAACGTAGATTTGCATTACCTTTTACATGTGTGACATTATTTTAGAAAAGGGATTCACTTCATTGTTCCTTTTGTTATGTAGCAACTCCCTATCTTCTGTGAAGATGTGGAGTTTTGATGTATCTTCATTTCTTTGGATAGCCTTGAAAAAAAGAATAAAGAATCAAATGAGATCTATTAAACACAATGGAATAATTCTAAGGAGACTCTTAAAATTGTTTTTCTTCTAAAACACATGATGAATCAGTATTTGGAATAATCTAGTATATTGTCTCTGGATATTTCTCTGCAATATTGGACAATGTTTTTTTAATTAACTTGTGATTTTTTTTTAAATAATTTGGGACCTATGGTAGATGATGAGAATGGCTTGATAGGATAGAAAGACCTTAATTATTATGTGACATTATAAAGCTAACACATTTATTCTTGTTACAGGATCTAAAGAGATCAGTTGCTATATGGTACTTTGTATTAACTTAGTTTTTCAATAAACACTATATTATACCACTTGAGACCATGGAGTTTGAACATAGTGCTGTTTTTTTTGAGTCTATGCTTTTTACTTGACTTAATGTGTTATCTTGGTCATTACTTAACTTCCCTAAGCCTCAGTATCCTTAGCTGTAAAATGGACCCAAGTGTTTCTGCCTCAAAGGGTGGTTATGAGAATGAAATAAATGCTATCTCTCATGATAATTATTAACTGCCACTGAGCACCTACTGTATCTTGGATGCCTGAATAAAAAAAAACAAACAATACATTTCTTAGAAATTTGCAATATGATGTGCAATACAAATGGAAGAAAATAATTACAGCATAGTGTTTTTGGAATGAACATTCAAATTTTGTTCATGTGTAAAGGTTACACAAAAACACTTAAAAAGCATACTGTTCTTCTGTAGTACAAGGGTTTTTAAAAAATTTTTATTTATTGATTTTTAGAGAGACAAGGGGAGGGAGATACATCAATTTATTTTTCCAGTTCTTGATGCTTTCATTAGTTTCTTGTATGTGACCTGACTGGAGATTTAACTCACAGCCATGGCTGTGGGGAAAACACTAACCAACTGAGCTATCCAGCCAGGGCTGCAGTACAAGTTTTTGAATGCATAGTTCTGAAACCTCTTTGTTTTTTTTTTTTAAGTATACATGCACTGTTTTGGAAACCAATACTTGTTTAGGTTATGTAGCTGCCTTCTTCCTATTTAACTATGTTTGAGATAGTTACTGAAATATTCTGTTAAGAACCTGTTAACTCCTTTTAAATAATATTGATATTTGATATTTTTTATTTTAATAAATCAAATTTCCATTATATAGTTGCTATATTAAATTGTGTTTCCTTTGGTGTTCTAATCTAATATTTTTTTCCATTTTTATAAAGATGGGTTTCTTCCTTTATGTGATAGAACTTTATGAACATAGGCTTAGGTAAATTTAAGTAACATATTAAGGGTGTCAGAAGGATACAATATTTCTAGGAAACTTGAGTCCTATAGATACAGATTGAGGTCATAGTTTTTATTTAACATAACTTTTAATATTAGTTTTCTGTTCTGTATTTCTTCCCTCTTTGTTTTCAGTATCTTATAAAAAGGTATTCAGGTGGATGGTAGGACCTAAGACTATTGTCTGTGGCTAACAGAGATGTATAAAATTGGATAGGCTCTTATCAAAGATGTGTAATGTTTGATAGGTTCCCATGGATTTTTTAAAAATACGGAACACTTCACAAGTTTGCATGTCATCCTTGTGCAGAGCCCATGTTAATCTTCTCTCTATCATTCCAGTTTTAGCTACTGAAGCAATCACTCCCATGTATTTCATTAAGATGTGACTGAAAAGACAGGAGCATAACACGATAGTTCATTTTTAGGTATTAAAGCTCTGTGACTTGGAGTAAGCAAACCATTTCACCTCTCTGGGACTCAGTATAACGTGGTGGAAGAGGATGGTCTTTGAATCCTGATTCCAGTCATTTGTAACTTTTGGCACTTTTTAAGATCTCTGTAAAATGGCATTACTGTGTACCTCGGAGAATAGAATTACAGAATTTTGCTACTACACCATTACTTTACTACTCTACTACTAATACTAATTTTACTACTAATATTACTTTACTACCAATAGAATATTCCGAGAATTAAATCAAATATATAAAATTATGCAGAGCATGTTTTAGTATTGTATGCCTCCATCTCTCACATCTAATTCCTCTCTCAGCCCCTCCCCACATTTATAATTGGAAATTTTTATCTGAACTGTAAGCTTCTAAAATTTAGTAAATCTGATGCTTAATTTTTTTGCACTAGGCATAATACTAATTTTCAGCAACTTTGGTTTGTACACTAACTGTAGCAGAAGGTAGGAATGGAAAAATATAGGAGGGGAGGCTTCATAGAGGAGGGTAGCCGAGCTGAGTTTTGAAGGAAAGTTATGATCAAATGGAATGGGGAAGCATTTCTGGGCAAAGAAAGTACTTTCACAGAGTTCGACTCTGAGTATTTGGGGCAAACAAGAAAGGAAGTGAAGTTGATTTTTGAGAAGGGGAGTGGTTAGATATGAAGGTTTTGTGCCTCATTAAGGAGGTGGTATTATGTAGGATATAATGGGAAGCCATTGAATGTTTTTAAGTAGGTGAGTTATATTGTGTATTTTTTAGAGTAGTGGCAGGAGTAAGCAACCTAGGTTGAAGGAAATGTGTTGAATTAGAGGATAAGTAATCACTTAGGACATTGGTTTTGAAACTGGTGGTTACCAGGCACTATAGGATGCTAAATCAATATAGGGGGTGGAAACCACTGCAGTTTAAATAGATGAAATAAAATGGGATGTGAGCCCTGATTGGTGTGGCTCAGTGGATTGGGCATCATTCTGCAAACCGAAAGTTTTGATTCCCAGTCAGGGCACATGCCTGCCTTGCTGGCCAGGTACCTCGTTGGGGGCATGTGAGAGGTAGCCAATCCATGTTTCTCTTGCACATCAATGTTTCTCTCTATTTCTCCCTCTTTTCCCCTCTCTCTGAAAGTAAATAAAAAATTTTTAAAAATTAAAATGGGATGTGATAGGGTAGATCATTAGGGCCTTGCAAGTAATAAGTAGTTTTGTGAAGCTCGTTTTACTTTAATAATTTTAATTTTTTTATTATTTTATTTTATGTTATTTTTAAAGATTTTATTTATTTATTTTTAGAGAGAGGGGAAGGGAGGGAGAAAGGGAAAGAAACATCAGTGTGTGGTTACCTCTTGTGTGCACCCTTTCGGGGACCTGGCCTGAAACCCAGGCATGTGTCCTGACTGGAAATTGATTTGGTGACCCTTTGGTTTGTGGCCCAACATTCAATCCACTGAGCCTCATTAGCCAGGCTGTTCATTGATTTTAGAGAGATAGGAAAGGAGAGAGAGAGAGAGAAAAAAAAAAAACATGGACCTGTTGTTCCGCTCATTTATGCACTCATTCGTTGACTCCTGTATGTGCCTTGACTTGGGATCCATTCCCTAATCCCAGTATGTTGGGAACTGAGCCGCCCAGTCAGGGTTCTTTTACCTTTACATAAAATATCTATGTACTGAACTAGATGATAAATAGATATCTTTCTGTGTATTCTATTAACAAATATTTGAGAAAGAATATAGGAGAGACTGTTAGTCTTAACAAGAGGTGCTGAGACCCTAATTAGAACAGTGGCCTTGGAGACGGAAATAAAGGGACAGATTTGACATTTCGGAAAATAAATGTGCAGGACTCGTTAATTACTTGTAGGTGAAAGAAGAGGGAAGCTTAAGATTTTTTCTTTTGAGTGACAAGGATACGGCAGTAATAGACGGTCTATACTTAAAGAATTAGAGGTTATGTATCTCATGATTTGTCTTATAAGGAGTTATTTTACTCTTTGATAAAACAAGTGGGTTATAAATAGATAAATTTCTATCACTCTTAAAATTCATGATACAACAAACATTCAGAAAAATGCATGAAACATAAACTGTAGTAGAACCCAAATACCTGTGTAACCCAGGTGCAGGGAAAAAAATAAAATATTACCAGTAACCCAGAATAGTGTCTCCATTTTTCTTCTTGGTCTTAACCTCTCCCTCCCTCTAGTGGTAATCACAATAGCAGTTTTTAAATTTATTTTAAAATTAACAGAATATTTTGAATTAGTCATTTTTTTGCAAGTTAGTATTCTGAGAAAAATAATATACCAAGTACATGAATTTCCTTTTACAAAGAACTTGAAATTTCCTTTTACATGAAATAATGTAGTTTTACTGAAAAGATGTTTACAGTACTAAAACTTTGAACAGAAAAAAAAAATCCTATCTATATTTTATTTTAAAATTACCTGATTTTAAAAATTAACTTCTACTTCTCCCATATGTATTTTTTATTTTATTAGATTTTAAAAGATTTTACTTATTTATTTTTAGAGAGAGGGGAAGGGAAGGAGAGAGAGAGGGAGAGAAACATCATTGTGTGGTTGCTTCTCACATGCCCTCTGTACTGGGGACCTGGCCTGCAACCCAGACATGTGCCCCGACTGGAAATCGAACTGGCGACCATTTGGTTTGCAGGCAGGCACTCAATCCACTGAGCCACACCAGCCAGGGCTCCCTATGTATTTTACATAGTTGTAATCATATCAGAGGTAGTTTTGTATTCCTTTTTTTAATACAGTCTTTTGTAACCATTTTTCCATGTTTGTATGATATGACTATAATTTTTTGGTAGCTGTTAGCATTTTATTTGTCATTAATGTTATGTGACTTAAGTATTTTTAAATGAGGTTTTAAAAAATTGTGAAGTAAAAAAATTAAAAAGGCCGTATTTTATCTAAAGCTGTTGATTTTATTTAAAATATATAAATGATATACACTCTTAATGAAATGCTTATAACACATACAAGGATATGAATGAAAAATGAAAAGTCTAACTTTCTCAACTCCAAGTCATTCTCCCTATAGGTAATTTTGTGATTGGTTTCCTTTGAAACTCTAAAATAATAGCAAATCTAGAATTTAACAGGGTTCATATCAAAGTATGTTTATAAATATCTATGAATATGTTCCTTTTATATACATAACTTAAGTTACTCTGTGTTTGCTTTTTAACATAATGCAAGTATCTCTTATACCTCCTCCTAATGTTAGTATATGTAATCTGCCCTATATATATATATTTTTTTTAATTTGATTTATTTATCTTTAGAGGAGAAGGGATAGAGAGAGGGGGAGAAACATCAATGAATGGTTGCCTCTTGTGTGTCCCCTGCTGGGAACTGGCCTACAACCTAGGCATGTGCCCTGATTGGGAATCGAACCATGAGCTTTTGGTTCGCAGGCCCAAGCTCAATCCACTGAGCTACACCAGCCAGGGCTGCCCTATATTTTTAAAGTGACCTTGAATTGTTTCTATTGTTTGGATATTAAAAACAGTATTGCAGTGAATTGCTTTTATACACATATTTTGGAAAAATTTTAAAACTATCCATAGAGTAAATTCTCATTAATGAAATTAAAAGTTTAAAAACTGTGTATCAGGGTTGCACAGAGAAATAGAATTTCTGTTATATATTATTTATTTCAAGGAATTGGCTCATGCAGCTGTGGAGGCTGGTAAGTTTGAAATTTGTAGGGTAGGCTGATAATCTAGAAACTCTGATACAGGAGTTGATATTAAAATTTTAATGGAAGTTGTAGACTTGAATCACACACATACTCATTTGTAATGATTGCAGTACAAGGCAGATGGAGATATAATAGTTATCAAAAAGTTGTATAGAAATTCTGGTTGTTGAATAATTAACATTTTTAAATCAAGGAAGGCCATGTTATAGAAATAGAAAGACTAAACAGTGTAATTACTATTTGTTTAATTAGAATTAAAATTAATGACACATTAGGCAAAATTGCATTCAAAAGTTCTTTTATGTTAAAAAGTAGATAATTTCTTTTAATTGGTATTTAATTATTTTCACGTTATATTTTACTCAGTTCCCTGTAAGTATATAATTGCTTTCTCCCCCTCCCCATTTTTTTCTTTTTTGGGCAGCTCTTCACCGATGGAATCACGAACAAACTTATTGGCTGTTATGTGGGCAATACAATGGAGGATGTTGTCCTGGTGCGAATTTATGGCAATAAGACTGAATTGCTAGTTGATCGAGATGAGGAAGTGAAGAGTTTCCGAGTGTTACAGGCCCATGGCTGTGCACCACAACTCTACTGTACTTTCAATAATGGGCTGTGCTATGAATTTATACAGGGAGAAGCATTGGATCCAAAGCATGTCCGCAACCCTGCCATTTTCAGGTACATTTCTTTTTCTAAATATTTCCTTTTGCAAAACAAGTATTAAGAAAATATATTTTAACATTGCCTTTTCTTTGTTTGAGTAACTATTTGTTTAACTTAGAAACTTTCTTTAGTTAGGGTTTTCTTATAGTTTAAGAAACATTTTCTTTCTGCCATTCTCATTGTTGACCCTTTGCAAAAGAAAGGACTAAAAGAGGATTTGGATTAGTCTGCTCCAGAAAAACAGGATTTCCCTTTAATTTTTTAAAGTAGTGCTTGACTCAAAGCACTTAACATTTCTTATTATCCATTTGTATTTAATTAGATGGTACATTTTAAGCCATTGTTTAGGTCAGTCTATTGATAAATTGCAGTGAACAATCTGGACTGATTAATTACAGTTTCAGTAAATGTTGATTGCACCTTAGATCAAAGTCCACAGTTCTCTGTTTGCTTTGGCTCTTTTAGGCATATCCACTTGCTTGAATTATAACAAAGGGTATCTACTTTAAATATAAAAGGCATTAGAATATATGTTTATGTTTGATCTAGTTTAGGGGAAGAAAAAGAATTCAGACAGTCCTTGATCTCCTAGTAATTTATAGTTTGTGACAGACCATAATCTTGGAGAGGGGGAATGAAATGGTATACAACAGAGAAAAGCTTTTCAAAACAGTGCAGGTAGTTTACTGGAAATCACTCAGTGTTTCATGAGATCACATTTAATCTGGACTTTGAAGGATAAGGCAGAGAGCATGGAGGAAGACAAGGGGATGGGATGATAGGTAAAGACCAGTTCAGTTGTACCAACTTAATGCTTATCTAGTAATTCAACTTATGGAAAGTAATCATGATCTGTTTTAGTTAAACTCTTCTGTAGCAATCAAGTATTACAGAGACCTTCAGAAATTTTTTTAAAATTCAAAGGTTTAGGAATTTTCTCATCAGGTATCTAAGACGTGCCTCTTCTGGAAATCCTGACTAATGTTAAATTAAAAACCACCCAGGGCAGACATAATGGGAGAAAGGCAGTTTTAAACAAATTGTTGCACATATTCTTTTCTTATTTTTAAATCCTCCCCTGAGGATATATGTTCATTGATTTGAGAGAGACAGAGAAGAGAAAAACATTGATCGGTTAGTTGCCTCCGGTACGCGCCCCAATCAGGGATTGAACCCGCAACCTTTTGATGTATGAGACCACGCTCCAACTAACTAAGCTACCTGGCCAGGGCTATTGGACATTTTTATTTATTTTAAAGATTTCACCTATCCACTTCTAGACTGAGGGGGAAGGGAGGGAAGAAGAGAGGGAGTGAAACATCAGTGTGTGTTTGCCTCTCGCACGTCCCTGACCAGGGACCTTTTGGTTTGCAGGATGGTGCTCAGTGCACTGATCCACACCAGCTAGGGCTTGTTGCACATTTTTAAGGAGTGTAACTAAAAAAAAAAAACCACTGACTTCCAGTGCTAAAGGCATTGTAGTGAAACTGGTTCATTGTGGGTTGCAAGTAAAATTGGTAATGTTTTCTTTTGGAAGTTATTGAGGCAATATATAGTAATTTTTTAAGGTTATATGTTACATATCTGTCATGATGACTCATACTTAGATATAACTAAGGCACACCAGCCCCAATAAGTGTTATGCTACTATTTAAATGATAATTTTGAATATTGTCTAAAACACGCAAAGTGGCTTATACAGGGCTAAGAAGAAAAAATCAGCTCAATAAGTGAATTGTAGCCTACAGTCCGGCAATAGTTTGCTTATGTGACAACTCAAAGGCAGTATGAAATAAACTATTGGGATGGTAGGATTAGGGATTATTTTTCAATGTAAAGAATTCCTGTTATTGTTTTAATGCTCTTAAATATTTAAGAGTTTCCAAGGGGATCAATTAGTGAGTGTTAGTAGATATCTGAGGAATTCAGTGAAGCTTTAAGATTTTTAAACATTTAGCTTTATTGAGTATGGGATTTTAAAGTAGCATTTGCCTTGATGTTAATTCAGTAAAACCTTATTTATTGAGACTAGGTAGAAGACTAACATACCACAGTCAGAAATCTTTTAAGTAATTTTTCATTATCTTCTTATATATATAAAACAAAAATCAATGGTTTATTAAATAATGCCTTAATGAAAAGATTTTTTAAATAGTTTTTCCTGTTGTATATAAAATTTACTAATAAAAAGAGATTGTTTTAATCAAATCTTTTTAAGGACTATATTCTTTTTTATGATTTTGTTTAAGTAAGATTTTAATTGGGTTAAATACATGCAACAGTTTACTATGTTAATTATTTTTTAAGTATACAGTTTATACAGTGTTATATAGTATATATATAATATGTACATACACACAGGTGTTAGGAAAAGTAGGTTTACAGTTGTAATATAAATAATATAAGAATAAACTCTGTTCTTATATTATTTAATGAGAACTCATAACTGTGCTCACAACTGTAAACCTACTTCTGCCAACCCCTGTAGTACATAGTATATATTGTTAGCTACATTCACATTGTGCAGCCAATCTTCATAGTTCATTTCATCTTGCAAATCTGAAATTTTATACTTGTTAAACAAGTTCCCATTCTCTTGGCAGCCATCGTTTTACTCTCTGTTTGACTGCTCTAGGCACCTCATGTTATTGGATAAATTTGACTGTTTTAGGTACCTCACATGAGTGGATTCATACTTTCTTTGTTTTTGTGACTTATTTATTTCACTTAGTATGATGCCTTGAAGGTTCATCCTTGTTGCAGCATATATCAGAATTTCCTTTGTTTTTAAGGCTCACTAATACTCAGCTTTGTGTGTATATCACATTTGGTTTATTCATTCATTCCTGGATGGAGATTTGGGGTGCTTCCACCCTTTGACTGTTGTGAATAATGCTGTTATGAACACAGGTATGCATATTTTCTTGGAGACACTGCTTTCAGTTCTTTTGGAGATATAACCAGAAGTGGAATTACTGTATCATATGGTAATTTTGTTTTTAATTTTTTGAGAAACTGCCATACTGTTTTCCATAGCAGTTGCAACTTTTTACATTTCCACCAATAGTGCACAAGGGTTCCAATTTCTCCATATCCTTGACAACACTTAATATTTTTGGTTTTTATTTTATTTTTGATATTAGCCATCCTAGTGGCAGGAGGTAGTATTTCATTGTCGGTAATTGACTTTATGTTATCAGTTTCCGTCAACAGTAGGGTATTAGTTACTTTTTTCAGAGATTCAGAAGTTAAATGCAGATTTTTTTTTTTGCCCTGGCTTGTGTGGCTCAGTGGATTGGGCGCTTTCTTGTGAACTGAGGGATCACTCACTGATTAGATTCCCAGTCAGGGTACGTGCCTGGGTTTGTGGGTCAGATCCCTGGTTGGGGGTATGGGAGAAGCAACCCATCAATGTATCTCTTGCACATTGATGTTTCCCTCTCTTTCACCTTTCCCCTCTCTCTAAAAGTAAATAAATAAAATTGAAAAAACAGTTAAATACAGATTTTCACCTCCGTGGGAGGTCAGTACCACTAATACCTGTGTTGTTTAAGGGTCGACTACATAATACAGTTAAGTTTTTTCGGAGTCAAAGTTATATGTGGATTTTCTGTTGTGCAGGGGCGTCAGTAGCACCCCTAATCTCTGTGCTGTTGAAGGGTCAACTGTAAACAGAAAGTTCTTATGGCACATTTCTGATCACAGAAACATCACCAATCTTCTAAATGGTGACCCAAAACACTTGTAGTATTAAGAACTGAAATAAATGTGAATTATACATAATTTAAGAAAGCTAGATAAAAACAAGTAAGAGAATTATTTTCTAACCTGCTTATTCCAGTTTAGGGTTGCAGTTGTCCAGAGCCTATATTGACAAGGCGGAAACCCACCCTGGACAGAGCACCATCTCAGCACAGGCCACACCCACACACCTACCAGCACTCACTGGGGCAGTTTAGATACGGCAGTTCACCTAACATGCACATCTTAGGTGGGAGGAAACTGGAGTACGTGGAGAAAACCCATGCATGCATGGGAAGAATGTACGAGCTTCACACAGACAGTGACCCTGACTGCGAATTGTTTTTTTCGCATCAATATTGAACAAAATGACATTATTTGAGAACCTCCTGTGCTGCGCTGGTTTGATAACTGGAGCTTTGTAATCTGTTTTGAAATAAGGAAGTGTGAGACCCCCAACTTTATTCTTGCTTTCAAGGTTGTTGTAGCTATCCAGGATTCCTTAAGATTCTGTCTGAATTTTAGGATGGATTTTCCTGTCTATGCAAAAAACACTATTGGGGTTTTTATGGAAAGTGCATTGGGTCTATAAACACTTTGAGTAGAATCGATGTCTTTAGCCCATGAACATGTGATATCTTTTCATTTATTTGTATAATTTAATTTTTTTCAGTTACATTTTGTAGTTTTCATTGTACACAGAGTCTTTCATGCCTTGGTTAAGTTCATTCCTAAGTATTTTACTATTTTTGATGTCATTGTAAATAGAATTGTTCTCTCTCCTTTTCGGACTGTTCACTGTTAATAGAGAACTACAGCTGATTTTTATGTGTTGCTTTTGCGTTCTGCAACTTTCTTTATTGAATTCATTTATTAGTAAAAACTGTTAATTTTCTTAACAAAGCCATTCTTTACAAATTGTATGTTTTGATCAAGCCCAATTTATCCAAAATTTTAGGTGAGTATGGAACTTGGAATTAGGAGGGTTTTTTTTTAAAGACTTTATTTATTTATCTTTAGAGGGGAAGGGAAGGAGAGAGGGAGAGAAATATCAATGTATGGTTGCCTCTCTTGCATCCCATGCTGGGAACTTGCCTGAAACCCAGGCATGTGCCCTGACTGGAAATCGAACCAGGACCCTTTGGTTCCCAGGCCTGCACTCAATCCACTGAGCTACACCAGCCCAGGCTCAGAATTAGGAGTTTTTTTAATCTCTCATCGAAGCCTAGGTTTTTAGTATGTTGGTGCTATGATCACAATAGAATTGTATTTGTTATTTCCATGAAGATACTTGTATGATAGATTTTCCTCTTCATTAATTTTTCTACAGAAAAGATAGACTAGGTAGTTCTAAGACCTGTAGAAGTTGCTTGAATTCTGTAATTTGAGAAGAGGCTTGTACAAAACATGCCTATCCTGTAAAAGAACAGGAGTTATTTCAAATGGTCACTTTGTTTTTGTATAGCATTAATTTTGTTTAAACTCTTACCATATGAGATTTTTAAAAATCCAAGATATATTTTAATCCACCCAACAATAAACTTAATACCTAATAAACAATAGTAGCGGGAGAATCCCTTGGTCTTATGGTAAAATTCTAAATGTACTCTGAGTTTGTTGCTAAAATAATGACCAATTCATCAAATACCTGAACAAATACCTGTTAGGTACCTCTTCTAAGTGCTGAGTGCTAGAACAGTTGGAAAAGGAAGGCATGGTCTTTGTTATTTGTACAGTAACTTAGTGGAAGTATTTATCAATAGTGTTGACAAAGCAATCTCAACTATTACTATTATTTGTTGTTAATCTATTTTTAACCTTATGAGAAATTGCTATAAAACATCTTAACGCTGAATATATTTTTGCCTATTAAATACAATACAGTCATTTAATATTAATTTTGCCCCTTATATAATCTAAATGTACTTAAACAGTACACCTATGGATAGGGCAAATATATCTATAATTTACATTAGATTATAATTAGCTCTTAAGTATTGCTACAGATTTTTGCAAATATTTTAGTTTCTTTTCCTTTTGAGTAGGTATGTATTACCTTATGCAGAAAGGTTTGTAAAATTTCATATAATCGTAATTCTCATTTTTATCTGTAATATCAGATTTGTTAAGAGGGAAATTTATATTTGGTAAACTTTATATACAATTATTTGGAAAGTTTTGTTAATTTATAGTTTATGTTCATTTAATATTTTTATTATAACTAGTTAGAAATTGGTGTGAAAAGGGAAGTTAGTCTGCAGGATATTTGTATAGGAATGTGAATGTGTAGTTTATGTTGTCAGTAATTAAATTTTTATGTAACTTTTTCCTGATACTCTTTGGCATATAATTTTAGATTTGAAGAACTTAAAGGTTATGAAATAAAACAGTATTTTCTTTTGTAAGAACACTGCAACTCAAAGAAGTTAAATAATTTGCTTTAGTTCAGATTGAAATACAATGGCAAAATCAGAATTATAACCCAGCTAATTCTGTGCAGCATTATGGGGGGTATTCTGTAGTGGAAAAGGCTTGGCATTTGCATCACATAATCAGTTCAAATTGCTCCAGTTACCCACCTTTGTGTCAGAAAGGTCATAGCACTCAGAACTTATATGTTTTCTCTTTCTAGTGTCTATTTGTATTCAACAGATTCCATTAATCTAAAAGAGCCCCTTGGAATGTGGCCATATGTATTATTCATTTTGAAGTATTTACCATAGAATTGTCATTCCAGTTGCTCCCAACTAAATAATTTACAATTAGACAACTTTGAGACTCCATTTTATGTTTTGCATATCAAGGTTTCATACAAACTCTGGGGTAAAACCATAAAAATTGACATTATTATTTACCATATTTTGCCATGTATAATGCATGCTTTTTGGCCCAGACTTTTTTTTTTAAAGATTTTATTTGTTTATTTTTAGATAGAGGTGGAGGGAGGGAGAAAGAGAGGGAGAGAAACATCACTGTGTGGTTGCCTCTCACTTGCCCCCCTCTCACTGGGGACTTGGCCTGCAACCCAGGCATGTGCCCTGACTGGGAATCAAACCTATGACCCTTTAGTTCTCAGGCTGGTGCTCAGTTCACTGAGCCATGCCAGCCAAGGCTGGCCCAAACTTGAGGGAAAAATAAGGATGCTTATTATATATGGATAGTAACTGAAATACCTTGTATCTGTTCTTGTGTTTTGTAATTATTTGTTACATACAATTTCTTATATCATAATATGTTCAAAAGTAAATGCTAAAATTCTTTATAATACAAAAAACAGCTATCTAAATATAAATACATAAATAAATAATTGAATTAAAACAAAAATTTTTTCCTGAAAGTTTGGGCCAAAAACGTGGGTGCTCATTATACATGGCAGAAATATGTTATTTAATTTGAAATCACAGTAAGTAAAATGTATTGGTGTCGAATACCTGTTTCACTATGTGACTCTTCTCCTGAATCACCAGATCACCAGTCTTACTTGGTCAGTAAACATACCTAGGACACAATGTTCTGTTGACATAGATTACCCATTGTGTGCTTTGTAACATGATCATACCTTTCTTCAGGCCTCTTGTCCCAACTCCATCTTTCAAGTTTTAAACCTGTTCTTACTGGCTTAAAATATATACGTGTCTCTCACATATGCATATGTATATATACAGATGTGTGTGTGTGTGCATATATGTATTTGCCCTCCTTTGTTTTGGTTTTATCATCACCTTGCCTTTTCCTGAAGTTTCCTCCTCAAAGTATCATACATTAATTGGGGTTTATGCATATGTGAAAGTTCGGCATAAAAATAGGTTTCTTTTTTACTGTATTGTCAGACATGAGTGTGTGATCTTTGGGAAGGTCACTCAGGCAGCAGTTATTTAATTTATATAAATACTTATTTACCAATTTGAGGGGTATGAATAAAAGCACACATTTCTAAAATGGTTACAGATTTTAATATTTTGGCGATGCATTAGGACTCTTAATTGAGTATAATGAGAATTCAAACTGACTTAAAGGAGAAAGAATTTATTGATACATATAACTGAGAAATGAGTTCAAGTGTGGATGGATCCATGGCTCCAGAATGGTGTCATTAGTAATATCACTCTGTTTTTTAAAAGTCTGTGTTCACTTTATTTTCTGTCAAATTACAATGATCAGCAGTTGCAGGCTTACCTAATCAGTATTGCCACCCTAGGCTGTAGTGGTGAGGGATTCTTCTTTTTCTAATGGCTTCAGCCAAAGTCAAAGCTTCAACAAAAGTTCTGGGATCGAGTCCTTCTGGCCTAGCTTCGGTGATATGCCCTGAACCAATTATTGTAGCCTGAAGGATGGAGTGTTCTAGGCAAGTATGTGCCATATTTTACTCCTACTAAAGTTACTGTTGCAGGTAGGATAGGGAGTCAGGATAAATGCTGTATGAATCACATTAACTAAAAATGAGGGGGATGGAAGTTTCTCTGGAGGAAAATCAGGATTCTTGTTACTAGAAAGTAGGTTGATAGGAATATTCACTATAGTATAAAACTGTAATAGATATATTATATAGAAACAAGTTGTTAGATTCCTTGTGTGCCTTAGTTGGAATGATACTCAAGTGGTTTTGTGTATCAAAGTCATGTGGGAAGCTTTTAAATATATCGATGCTCAGACCAATCAAATCACAATGCCTGGGGGGGTAGTACCCAGGGCTCTGTATTTTTCCCTTGAAGTTCCAAAATTTGGTTTCAGTATATGGTCAAGCTGAAGAGCATTATATTAGACCTTAAACTTTACAGTGGATTAGGATCACCTAGAGATCTTGTTTAAAATGAGAAATTCTAGGGCCTGCCCCAGAGATGGGGATTAAGTAGATCTGAGGTTGGAACTCAGGCATTCATATGTATATGGTACTATTTGTAAGTCCTAGAACTAATTTGAGAAGCATCATGTTAGATTGTTAGCATCTTGAAAATCTGCCGGTTTTAAATTATTCAATTTGTGGATTACTGTTAAGTCATTTTTCCACCTACTAGTTTATAGGCTGTTTGGTAATTTATTTCTTATTTCTGATTGGTTTGCTTATTCCTCTATCAGCATTTGCCTCTACTGGGTTCTACAGAGACAAACATAGTATGGGCATAAGTATATACAACTTCAAATTATTTTGAGGTTGCATGAAGAAGATTGATTCTCACATCATAAAATCCTATGTTTGTTTAGAGTATTTGTCTTTAACACAGTTAAAGACATTAACTCCTAGAACCCATTTATCTCACTGGTTACCTCCTTTTTGCCCTTTAACCTCAAAGGCTCAAAATTAAAATAACCTAGTGTAATTAAATGTTTCTGTGATTAATGTCTAATATGTGCCTTGAAATCATTTATTACTGTGTACTGTTTTGCTGATCCTAAACATTGTGTAATCAAAATAGGACACCTACTTTCAGACATTCAGCCCTTTTTGGGCACAGTATTTAATTGCCTAATCTTCCCTCTGATGTTTTAAGCAGTTGTTTTCCTCTCCTTGTGAGAGGTGACTTGCCATATTATTTTGAGTCTTATACATTTATGATAAAGATGAAATTATGTTATAAAAATGCATATAGTCATTTTAGTTTACCTGTGGCTAGACAGTGAACTGTAATATTTTCTTTTTCTGCTGTTTTGTTTTTAAACAGGCTAATAGCACGCCAGCTTGCTAAAATTCATGCTATCCATGCACACAATGGCTGGATTCCCAAATCGAATCTGTGGCTCAAGATGGGGAAGTACTTCTCTCTCATTCCCACAGGATTTGCAGATGAAGATCTTAATAAAAGGTAAAATCACTTTTACATTTGAAATGATGTTTTACATTGCTTTATTCTAAATAGTGGGTCTCAAAGATAACTACAAGGTTTCTGTATATAAATTCTGGTTTGCTTTATCTCCTTGCATTTAAATAAAATAATCATGATTCATTCAACTCTCAGATGTCACTATAGAAATATAGTCACTCTCTTCCCCAGGTGAGCCCTCAGCTCCCCCCCACCAAAACCCTGCAAAAAGCAGGGGTTATAGAAGTAGGTATAGGTAAGGGGCCAAAAAATAAATATAGAACATTTATTGGCAAGTAAATGAAATAGAAAGATCACTAAAAATGGGTATGTTTTTGCATAGTATGAGTTAGCCATTGAAACTTGAAAAAAATCCTTTTTGTTCAAAGCTGTTAAAGGCCTCTAGGCCTTTAAATAGACCTAGAGGTCTACATTGGGGCAGCGTAGTAACATTGGAGTGTGAAAAACTTCGTGTTGTTTTAGTTTGCTAACTACTGAAGTGCAATATAATGTAGTTGGACATTTGTTTACTAGAGTCTTACTCAGATTTTGTAAAACTGTTCAAACTTAGTATTTCATTATTTTTTATATAAAACAATTTATATATCAGCTTTTAGAATCTGTATTAATACAAAAATTGGAATTTTATTTTGTTCTTGGTATCTAAAATGTACGTGAAAACTTCAGTTTTTGTATTTAGGAAGTCTTTAAGAACAACAGAAACGTAGGACCTATAGGTTTTTTTCTTTTTTAAAAAAATAATTTATTAGGGAAAATTAGCTGTGTTCTTTTGTTGAGTATGACTATTTCAATGATTACTTTGGGTCACTCTGTAACTGTTTATATCTGCAGGTATTTTGTCAAACTTTCAATTTGGTAGGATATTATACTCTTTTAATTGGGATATGTTTGGAAGTGTATCCTGTGTACTGAGGAAGTGACAGCATGAAAACAGAAAATTCTCTTTGGAAATAGCTATTTTATTGAAAGATTTTTGGGGAAGACCACTTAAAAACAATGAAGTAGGTAGCAATGGTGAATGTAAGATTTTCTTGATAATAGCAGACTTGAGCGGCAGTATATAGCATTAATATAATTTCAGAGCACAAGACTCTGGAGCCAAATAGTGTGGGGATCAAATCTCAATTCTGCCAGTTAACTTTTCTGCTTTTTATTTTATTTTTTAAATTGTTGTTCAATTACAGTTGTCCTCCTTTTTCCCACATTACTCTCCCCTGCCCTGCCCACTAACCCTCTCCCACACTGAATCCAACCCCCCATTGATGTTGTCTCTGGGTCCTTTTACATGTTCCTTGACTTGACCCTTCCCCTTCTTTCCCCTGTTAGCCCCCCCATCCCGTCACTTTCAGTTTGTTTTCTATTTCCATGTCTTTGGTTCTGTTTTGCTCACTTGTTTGTTTTATTGATTAGGTTCCACTTAAAGTGAGATCATATGATATTTGTCTTTCACTGCCTGGCTTACTTCACTTAGCATAACTCTCTCCAATTCCACCCATGTTGTCATGAAGGATAGGAGTTCCTTTCTTCTTTCTGCTGTGTCGTATTCCATTGTGTAAATGTACCGCAATTTCTTGATCCACTCATTTACTGATGGGTGCTTAGGTTGCTTCCAGCACTTGGCTGTTGTAAATTGTGCTGTGAACATTGGGGTGCATAGTTTCTTACGGATTGGTGTTTCAGAATCCTTAGGGTATAATCCCAGTAGTGGAATTGCAGAGTCAAAAAGCAGTTCCATTTTTAGTTTTTTGAGGAAATTTCATGCTGTTTTCCACAGTGGCTGCACCAGTCTGCATTCTCACCAACAGTGCACTAGGGTTCCCTTGAACATTTCTGCTTTTTAACCTTGGGCAAGTTACCTATTTCTTCATCTGTAAAATGGAAATAATGAGTAGTACATTTACTTTTGAGGGTTTTTGTGAGGGTTAATTGAGTTAATATATAGAAAGTAGTTAGAACAGTGTCTGACCATTTACGTGCTAAGTAAATGTTAGCTGCTGTTTTAAAAATTATTATTATTCAAATAAAGTTATTTAGGATAGGTTTTAGGTTATATTTCCTTATGTATGCTTTGAATTCTTGATGTCATGATACTTTGGAAAAGCTGGAGATGCTCATTGATTAATAATAGAATAAAAGCATTCTGCCTCAATAGAAAATATACAACTAGAACATTAAAAAAGAATTTTTTTCTGTTTGTACATGATTATAATGATCATATTCATAATACTTTGAATTCTCTTTCAATTTAACTCTACTTTTAACATAGATTTTTGAACAGTTACAGCATTTTATAAAGAACCTATATGGATTACTTTTGGAAGCTGTTGTGTAGATGAGAAAGCAGTAGTGAGAAAAATACGGGCCACCCGAATAAGCAAATTTATTAAAGTAAATTCAGTGTACAGAATCATTATTATATTGTAAAATGGAAAAATAAGGAATAATTTGAAAGACTAGAGAAGGAATAAAGAGAACTTGGCTTCAAGTGTAAAGGAAAGAAGACAAAGTGTAAACAGTTTTGTAAGCCTGGTGGTATTATTGAGGAATTTGTGGTGCCACCCTATTTTTGCTTCATTTTTATCAAATTAATACAAATATAGCACCATAAATAATAAAGAATATAAAGTCAAGAGCTATGATCTCTAAGCCAGCTTGCCACACTACCTCTCACCCTTCCCAGTCTGACTATTGTGAGGCAATTTCTATAGCAAATAATAGAAGAATTCTATGACATGATTGTCATATGATAATAAAATAATTATATGATTGCTATGTAATAATATGAGTCAGTATAGTGATAATAATATCTAGTGGCTCTGAAATGTGAATTTAGCTGATTTGTATTGCATTTACTCTTTCAAACTTGAAATAGATATTTTAGTTCTTTAATGTACTGTCTTTGTAACTTTAAGTAATATACTTAAACCTCTTTTTATTAAATGCTTTGTGTTTTGGTTTTCCCACCAGTAAAATGGAGATAAATGTAAAACATTTAGAATACTGCTTAGTGTTAGCTATTAGCTCTATATATTACTTTTTCCTTCAATTTTGTAGTGCTACAGCTTTTACCTTTCTGCTCTATATTTTAACTGTTGCTCAGTTTCTTTTTATTCATATATAAGTTCATTGTAAAGGTTTTTCTTTATTCCAGCTTTTGGAATAATTGGCTTGTTTTAATTCAGAACTCTGCAATTGAGTGGAAAGAACTTCTTAACTTAGATATTAATTTTTAATCAAACTTGAAAAAAATATCATTGATCTAAACAAGATAAAACTCTTCTTTTAAAACTGAAAGGTTCCTAAGTGATATCCCAAGCTCTCAGATTCTTCAGGGAGAGATGACTTGGATGAAGGAGATTCTTTCCAACCTGGGCTCACCTGTTGTGCTTTGCCATAATGACCTACTGTGTAAGAATATAATCTACAATGAGAAACAAGGTAGGTATTTGACCTTAGCAGTAAGTAGATGACTTCTTTGATGTTCTTAATGGTCTTTTGATTTTTGTATCAAATTTAAATCAAATGCAAGGATTGAAAACATGCATAAAGTCTTTAAATTTTTTTTAGATTATTAAGTCATGGTAGCTGTGCTAAACTAGGTATATATATTCACTGTGTGTTTGTATAAATGTTTTTTAGAATTGGTTTAATAGAAACAAATTGGTTCTTGTTAAGCAAGTTTTAAATGAAAAATGATAAAAATGACTTTGTTTATAAATATAACTGTACAACCTACTTGACAATTCATGGTTTGAAAATACACATGCTTGTAATGGGGGCTATTGAAATACCATTTGATTTTCCACTGCTTTATAAATACAGAAGCTTTCTCAGTGTTAGAAAAGACAACAGTATATGTCTCCAGGTTTTCTGTTACCTGTTTACTACACTGGTTTGTTTTAGGTAGTTCGATGTTAAGGAGAGAGCCACAGATGGAGGAAATGTTATTTGTAGTTGCTGAAATTTATATCTACTAAAGTAATAATCAAGAAGATCTAGTAAATAGTTTTAACATATTTTGAGGTAGACAGTGAAACTTTTTGATGAAATGTTTCCTGTGACTGTTTATGTCTTTCTGTATTCAAATTCTCTAAATTTTCATATTTAAGAAACACTGGTTGTATTATTGAATAAATTGGCTTGAGGTTTGGTTGCTAAACAATAGATATCCTTCTGTACTAAACTGAAATTTAAAAATACAATTTTGGTTGAAGGATTAGTTTTCAAAAGTCTGAAACTATGAAGCTAATGCATTTTATGGGAAATCAATCTAGGAGATAATCATTATAGTTGGAAGATTGTTTTGAATCAAAAGTGTGCTGTTGTGAAGATATTAAAACCAAGGAATTCTGATTAAATGGTCATAATTATATTACATTACTATTTGTGACCATACTTAACAGATTGTAAGTTGAGACTATGCTAACACAGAGGTGATTAATCTTTGTAACTAGCTTTAACTTGAAGAAAACCAAGTAAAGAACACTGTCAAGGGTGGTAGCCTGAGGCAGCTATTTTCAAAAAACAGATTTGAGTACCTTTCGTATTTCATATTTTAGTGTGGATTAGAGTTTCCCTTATTTAAAAAAATATACTGAGCTAACATCTTTATTTTGAATATCTGGAGGTTTTTGTGTGGAATTAATTTTTTAAAACTTCAGGATTACCCTTAAATGTTAAGTACTTGACAGTGTTCTTTAGTATTTTATTATCCATTTATTATATATAATTGTCATAGTATATATGTAATACATTATATACTAGTAACCAAATCTCAATGCCATTTGTGAGACAACAGTGTTAGTTATCCATTAAGGTGATGTATTAACAAGACCGAATATCACATTATTTTGTATAATGAAATTTCAGGTGAGGGACTTCATCTTACATTTGAAGTGGACACTCAGCTTTATTTTTAACTGCAAGTTAATCAAAGAGAGTCTATTTCCTTTGGAATATAATTTTAACTTTTCATACTTTCTTTCTTTTGCATATTCATTTCATAGAACAAACGTGTTTATAAAACTAAAATAGAAGGGACCAAAAAAATCAGATTACTTTGTCTTAGGTATTAAAAAGTATATTTTTATGTTTTAATTTACCAGCTACCTATATAAACTGTTGATCAGTGTTATGAAAATTTCTCATATTGTCAAGTGAAATACTTATGCTTCAGTTTGGCTTTAGGAATTCAAGGTTGTTATTTGTTATATTACCAAGAGTTACCTAAATCATACTTTTATATCTAATATTTTCCCTACACAGAAGAATAAATTTCCAAGTTTAACAAATGTAATTATTTTGGTATATATTTTAGAGTTTACCCTTCTTCATAGATGTCTGCTATATACCATTTGTTTATTGTCTTTGTGGTTATGTTTGTTATAGAGATGTTCTGTTATTTTTACTTACCAGTGGTTTTACAGTGTTTGTTAGAAAGGCTAGTGTGGACTGCATGGCATCCATTAAAAAATAAATAAATTCTGTGATTAGTTGATAATCATTAAGAAAATGGGGTTGGAATCTTGTTTTAAGTAAAATCTAAAACTCCCGAAAGAGTGGCTAGTAGTTTTTGCTGTTAATTATCTTATTCTATTTTAAATTAGGAACTAGTGGTTTTGAAGTATTATGATTGCATGACATGTTTGTCTTTAGAAGGATATGGTACCATGCCTCAGATATTTTCAAAAATATAAATTCTATTAATTTAGTAAATTTAATACCAAAAAACAAAAGAGACTGTAGCTTAGCATTAGTGTTATACTTAAGAGCTTTTCGATCTGAAGGAGGATAATTGAAATGAGAAATGTATCACAAAGTTCTTTTCCTTAATTAGTTACCTTGTATAGCATCTAAAAGCCAAGTGTTAAGTCTTTTGGGGTTAAAATAATTTGTATATACAATAAATAAAAACTTCATATTATACTCAAAACAAGCTTGATTTGTTACTTTTTAAATTTTTAATTATTGGGTTGGCCAAAGGTCCATTTATTTTTTCTGTGAAAGACACATTCTTCATTTTCACTAATAATTTTATTGATTTGGATATTTTGAGTATGTCACCTATCTCCCAGGTGGTATAATGTTGATTGTTCTCAGTTAATGTTTCAATTTGATCACTATCAACTTCAACCGGTCTCACTGACCATGGAGCATCATCCAGTGAGAAATCTCCAGCGGGAAACTTTGCAAACCACTTTTGACACGTTCGATCTGTCACAGCACCTTCACCACCTACTGCACAAATCTTTTTTTGCATTTCAATTGCATTTTCACCTTTCTTGAAATAATAAAGCATAATATGCCAAAAATGTTGCATATTTTCTTCCATCTTCAGTATTAAAATGGCTGCTCAAAAATACACCAATTTTATTACTTTTTTTAAATGCATGCTGACATGACCGTTGTCATAATACAATCAAGCAAAATTATTTTGAATGAAGTTAAAGACAACTAAGCACTACTAGAGCCATCCTACAGAAAAAAACAAAAGGAACTTTTTGGCCAACCCAATAATTTGAGCTCAGGGCTTCATCATTTCATACCCACCTATGAGATATCAATATATAAAAATAAGAAGTAGTAAGCCTTGACATGAAGCTCAGTGTATCTCTGTAATATGTTTTAGATCCTTTATATCTCAAAAGTGTAAATTTTAGTTAAACTTCATGAATTTATCTTGTATGATTTTGACATCCCTGCATGTATTTTTCAACCATAATAAATTAGATTTTGTTTGTAACTAAATTTTAAAAATCTTCACATTAACTCTTAAAAGCAGATATATTTAAGCTTAGTTGTAACCAAGAGAAGTAAAAAAGGACATAGATTTTTGGAACTAAGCACACTTGGGTTTAAATTTCTGCTCAATCACATATGGAAGTAAGTGCTATTAGAAAAGTCATTTTATTTTTTTTTAATTGTTTATATTTGATTCTGTGCCAGAATCACCTAGGTAACTGGACAGAAATCCAAGACCAATGAACAAGAATTTCTATGGATGGATTTAAGAATCTGCATGTTTAACAGAGCTCCCTGCAGTACTTATATTTGTGATAGTTTAGAACTTTAATTTGCTTTATATTCTCTTTAGATAAAATCTACTTCCTATGGATGGTTCCTGACAAGACTTTATCGTGCTTGTAAAGTACATAATGCTGAGGTACTTGGCAGCTCTCAGTTACAGCTGTTTATACTGTAATTGGGGTTGGCAGACTTTTTCTGTAAGATGCTAGATAGTACATATTTTAGGCCTTGCATTCCATATTATAGTCTCTGTTGCAACTACTGTGTAACTTTGTGTTGTAGCCCAAGCAGCTCTAGATAATATATGAATATGTGTGGCTGTGTTCCAAAAAAGTTTATTTAAAGAGCAGGCAGTGGGTTGGCTTGATGTGGCCTCAGCATACATAGGTCCAACCCCTGTATTTTGTTTTTGGGATACATTTTACAAAATGTATCTGATTCTGAAAAAGTGAAAATGGTTATTGTAAACCAGAAGGTTAACTCTGTCCTGTACCTAGGAATTATGATTCATAGATATGAAATGCCAATTTAGTTTGCTTCTAAGTACAACTTATAGTCTGTCTTAAATGTACTTTTGGTGATTAATTTAAAGTTTAAAAATGCATATATTGTGTGTGTATATATAAGTACACATTCTTTTAAAAAATGAGATTTTATTTATTTTTAGAAAGAGGGGAAGGGAAGGAGACAGGGAAAGAAACATCGTTCTGTGAGAAACAGTTGCCTCTCACACACCTGCAACCAGGAACCTGGCCCACAGCCCAGGCATGTGCCCCTGACTGGGAATTGAACTGGCGACCTTATTATGGTTCTCAGGCCATGCTCAATCCACTGAGTCACATCAGCCAGGGCTATGAGTACATATTCTTATAGACATACACATGAAGACTGAGAACCCTGAAGTTTATAGGCATCTTCACCAGTGAATGTTAAAGGAAAGGTAGGCATCACAGGAAGAAGTACTGCCACTGCCTCTTCTTACCATGTCAGTTGACAGGACTCAGGAGTATGGGAGAAGAGAGAGCTTCCTTTCTGCAGTTGATGGTAGCTGTCAAGACTTTTGAAAAGTTAGCCCCAAAATTTAGGTGGTTTTTAAACAGCAGCCTATTTTTCGCCTTCAGAGACATGACATCTTAAAAAGGTAAGAAAAGAATACTCAGTGATATGGTGATAGGATTTGTTACATAATAAGAAAACCAAAAGCAGCAATTCTTGTTTCTTACCTGTAAGACTTACCAGTTATCTTTTAAATTAATAATTAATTTAAAAAAGGATTTATATGAAGTAGAACAAATTGTAATGCTGCTTATTGCCTGATTTCAAATATAATATTTTAATTTCTACTAATCCTTTAGCTGCTTACATGTTAGAAGTAATTGCTAAAGTTTTTTAGACTGTTGTCTAATGTCTTGATGCTCTGCCATTATTTATTTGAGGCTTTTTCATTTTTATCCCTCTCTCCATTCCCTCATATAAAGATGAATATATAACTTTAAGTTTCAGTAATGGCAACCATTGATTATTTTCTGTGTCTGCAAAATACAAGCAGCTGAATTACAGCTATTTAAGGGAATATAAATGACTGGGAGAAAAAGATTTTTCTGGGAATTATAGCATGAACCAGATTTTTCTTTAGAGTTTTGCACAGTACAAATGGAAAATGGGCCAGTATTTGCTGTCACTTGTTTGGATCTAAATCTTACCCACTCTGTTATTCATGAAAAGGCATTGTTCTTGTTTTACTGACATTTTAATAACTTACAAGAGGGTTTTTTTGGTTGTTTTTTGTTCCTTTCTTGGTTGGTTGTTTTGATTTTAAAATTAAATATGAATTTATTTTTGTATTTGGTAATCTATATTTTCCAGGGTGGAATTTTTATGAAGGATAGTTAAACCTTGTTTTAACTTGTATTTCAGATCATAGTTGGCGTAAAATAAAATATCCCTAAATCAGGTAATAAAAGGACTGTAAAAAGAGTTACCTAAAATAATTACTAGTTTAATGGGGTTTTCTTGTGCATATATTCAGTCCCACTGTGTGTTCGTATACTTGAATATGAATGTCAAAAATGCCACTTTGTTCTTTGTCATTTTTCATGGTTATTCCTCCCACACCCCATTTAAACGTGTGTTACCATTATGTCTCTCAGCATTCCCTGAAAAACCTTCATTTGTTCCACTAGCATTTTAATACTGCTTGTGTGTTAGGTATTGCTCTGTGGATTGTATAATGAAAGATGAAAGGGACCTACCTTCCTTCCAGAAAGCCATATGCCATGTAGTAGAGGAGTCAGATTATGAAACAGATATTTACGTTCGGAATGATGAGTGCTGTGCTGAAGGCTACTACTGGACAGCAGAGTGAGGAATGAAGGGATAGTTTCCCAGAGCAGAATATTCCTTTTTTCCAGTGTAAGAGAGAAAGCATTTTGCTAACAATAGTGTGATCATGGTAATACTTTATGTTCTCTTTCTGCTTTACCTAAAACTACAAAGTAGAGTAAGTTGGAAAGACTCAGGATATTATATTGGTTATTGTAGTTTTTATCTTTATTCCTTTCTCCTTAACAAGAGCAAAATAAAGGAATCCAAATGAATATCATATGAATCATAGTCTTAGTTAACATAATTTTTTTTAGTTTTAAAGTAGTTTAAAAATTGGCTGACTTATTTTCAGTTCTACTGAGATTTGAACGATTAACTTAGTATTATTTTATTACGTAGTGGATTTTATTACTGTGAAGGTATGCAAGAAATACAGTAATAAAAAGAAAAATGTAGCTTTTGAAAATTCAGAGTATGTTTATTCACTAATCTTATGCTTTACCTATTATGTGCTAGTCACTATGCTAATTATATAGAGAGAAATAGTACATAGCCTTAGCCTTTAAAGCACTATTTTATTTTTTGGAGGTCAGGGGTCTCTTGAGAATTTGGAGAATTGAGAGTTCCCTCAGAAAATGCATATACATATAAAATTTTGTATAAAAATTTAAGGAGTGTTCTAATTTTTTCCACCCTTGAAATCCTAATTAAAAATTCATGTCTTAAAGAATTAACAAGATAATCATGCCATATAAACTATTCATTGTTAATAATGATGTGGATGTCCCTCTAAATAACTGGAAATTCTAGAAGTCATAGGTTAAATTTGCAGAAGAAAAAAATGTAGTACTTTCTGTTACTAGAAAGCAATTTTTAGTAATTTGATTTTTCTGGCACCCCAAATAAAGGGAAGTAGGCATCTTTAATTTTACTTTGTTGCAGAAGATTAAATTTAAGGTTGAGTTCCACTTTGCAAAAGTTTGAAAAAGAATAGTTAATGCAGATTTTTAAAAAAGTTTTTCCTTTTAAGCTTTGTGTCTTGTAAAATGTGAGTTTGCCAAATTTTCTTCATCTGCTACAGATTAGGTATGCCATTGTTGCTGCCATGTGGCGGCGCACCCTGTGCTTCTTAAACGCACTGACTGGAGGTTTGTCGCATCACTTGTTCACATGCACGGAGCCTGGTAACAGCCTCATCTGTATCTTCTTAGCTTCATTTTCTTATTTTTAAAGTTTCATTATTTATAAACTCAACATAGCATATAAAAAGGCTAGTTTTAATGAATTAATGCTACTACAAAAAGTCATTGCTAAAACATTCATACGAAATGGATTTTAACTTTTGTTAAAATGAATGGTCTGTGATTTAGTTGAACTGTGTCTACAGGCAGGCATGTTTTACCTGCTATTTTATCTATATTTGCCAAATTCTGAATATAATTTTGAAAATCAAAATTGAAATTTGGCAAAAGTAATCTTCAGGACTGGGCTGTGTATTTTTATTGGCATGTTAACAGTTAATATGAGCTCTACAATAATTTATGTTTAAGGGTTAAAAAAATCAACAGCTGCAATTAAGACATTTTTACATTAAAACTGTTTGGTTAGTTCAGTTGTGCAACTTGGTAAGTCTTGAATCCTGATTTATTGGTGACCAAGTAGGATAGATATCTCCCAAATAATTGTTTTTAAGTCTTTTGTCTATTTACAGTTTTGTTTAGAGAATTCATCTTAATCTTTTTAAACTGTCATTTTTTCCCTCTTAAAAGTAATGTTAATTGTAAAGAATTTAAAATATAAGGGAAAAAGGATCACTTGTCTGTCACTGGTAATTAAACCAAAAGCCATTCATCTTTTTTCCCTTACGTATTACTTGTTTTTCTCCTCTCTTTAAGCATAATATTTTAATAATTTGGATTACTACATTTACTATTTGGTATCTTTCTTTCATATAACATTTGTAATTCTCCTGGTACTTGAATCGTTTTTGAAAATGCAATTTTTTGTCATGGCTGCAAAGTGTTTTCATATGATGGTGGTCTTCACTCTCTTATTCTCAGAGGTATCTAGAAAAAAAGTAAAAACACATTCTGACTTCCCATTCTGCAATGTAGTGAAGTGATTTAGTTACCTTTAAAACTTTCCATAGGATTTTTTGTGTGTGTGAATTCAACACTGTGATACCTGTGATGGTTGAATTGCCATCTGTAATTTATTGTAGTTACCAGCATTTTAAAATCTTATCTTTATTTTGTCACTTTGCATATAGATTTTAATAACTGGGCTTTGATACTTTCATGATTCTCAGTTATTTTATTCTAGACTTGACTATTATATAAGTTTAGAATTATGTGTTAATTGCAGTTACATTAAAATATTACTTTTATGCAAAATACTTCATTTGCCATGACATTTTTTGTCATAAATTCTGTTTTTCTGAGTTTAAATAAGATTAACATACATCCTCAAATTAAACATACATACCTAACAAGACATTATATTTCAAAAGATTTTTTTTTGGAATTGACAGTGTGTATAAGACCATAGTCTTTATTCAAAAGACAGTGTAACTAGGCATATGCTATTCATTTTCACAATTGTAGCTTAGAAACAATTTTTATAGCATCTCTGTTTATGTATCCATCTTAACTGTTGGCCCTCGTAAGCCTTGGCGGTTTTGATTCCTGATATAGACAGTGAACGGTTTTGATGCTCAACTGTTTCTCTTGTCTCTCTTAAAAAAAAAAAAATAGAACATATATGTTTGTTGAGACAAAAATCCTCTTTAGCACTCAGTGTACCTTTGCTTTAAAAAAAGAAAGATTAAACAACCACTTTAGCTATTTAGGCATGCTATTGGAAACCTTAGTTATGTGGCATTCCAGGGAAATGTAAGAGTTTGATTGCAACTAAATTCTTTAATTAGGAATACTGAGTTGATCAGCAAGTGTTAATAGCGCAGTCATGATTCACAGAATTCAGGTCTTTCAGAGCTTATATTTGATTCATATATGTAGATTAGCTTGTTAATTCACTGTTGAAGTATCATAGATTAAGTTTTTATTAAAAATGCTTAATTATTAACAATTTCCAAAGATAGTATTCTTTCCTAATCAAACTTTAATTTTTAAGTAACTGATGCCCCCATGTGGTGAGAGACATTTTGCTTATGTTTGGAATTGGAGAAGAACTGACTATACAATATTTTGACATTTTTTGATTATAGTGGACATTAATGTTCGTAAAGAAGCTGTTGACAAGATATATAATCTGAATTTTGTAAAGCTCATTGCCATAAAATTCACAGCCTTACCCTGTATTGTCTCAGAAGTGCATATAACGAAGCAAGTACAATGAGACAAAATATTGGAAGCTGTTTAATTACAGCTAGATTAGGGATTTTCTGATCTTATATATGATTTCTTATGTCTTTGTTTTTGTGTCTCACATAGGTGATGTACAGTTCATTGATTATGAATAACAAAATATTGGAAGCTATTTAATTACAAACAGCTTAGGGATTTTCTGATCTTATATATGATTTCTCATGTCTTCGTTTTTGTGTCTCACATAGGTAATGTACAGTTCATTGATTACGAATACTCTGGATACAACTACCTGGCATATGATATTGGAAATCATTTCAATGAATTTGCAGGTAAAATTCAGGGCTTAAATAATGGCATATAGCATATGTAACTTCGATAAGATACTTTTAGAATTGCTTTCTTTTTCTTTAAATAAACTGAAAGTAGGAGCAGCATTTTTATAACTTCTTCCTGACTTTTGTTCTCTGTTTCTTATTACTTAGAGGACAGAGGGGACTTCTTCCTTAATTTACTTTCTTAAGGAAAATAAGTAATTGTTATGGCTTCTATTAAGACCCGTACAAGGCGCTTTACAAATCTCATCTCACCTTATTTTTTCTCCACAACAATTTTGTAAGTTAGATAATATTCCCAGTATACTAATAAGGGAACTAACTTATCAAGGTCACAGTAAAATACAGAGAACCCTGATTTGAAACCAGTTTTTTTAATCATTTATAAGCCTTTGCTATTTCCATTGTAATCTTGGACTTTTGGAATGTTGGTTATCTAAAAAGCTTGCAAAATTTTTCTTTTTTGTCTGTGGCTGTGAATAATTGAAAAGCTAGTCATTTTTGCCCCTGAAAATTAATCTGTTATTACCAAGAGGTATAAAATTTTAGTTTTTTTATGTAAATGGAATTAATTAAAAATATATTTTATAACTATATACAGAAACATGAAATGCTCTAAAACTAAAGAATAGGAAGTGCCCCTGGATGGTTTACACCTAGTAGGACTTTTACATTGCCGAATTTGTATTTGTATTTGTATACATGCATGCGTTCATGTATTTTCTTATACTTTAGGTTACCAGGTTGGGAAAAAAGTGGAAAGTTTCAGTTTACATGTATTCAGTAGTTTCCATACACCAAGCTTATCATGTACATGCTGTATCTCTACATATGTACTATACATATTTCCATATCTCTTTAGGAAGGGAAAGCAGCAGTTTATATAATGAAATGTCACATGTTAGTATTAAAGGTAGTCACTGCTGTGTATATGAGAGGAAACTCCATTGATTTTAATATGATTTTATGTAGAAAAAAATTAAACTAACACTTGAGAGTAAGGTAGCATTTGCATGTGCAGATAGAAGATAAAGGAGGGTACTGCAAGAAGGAGGAAGAAAATTTGAAGGTGAGTATACTTATTTTTGTAGGATATTAAATTCATGAAGAAGAATAGAAGGTTATAAGACCAGAGAAGTAAAGTTTGACCAACTTAAGAAGAACCTTGAATGCTAGGCAAAATAGTATGAACTTTATCGTCTAGGTTAGCTTTTGCAAACTGCAGATGATGAAAACAAATTTGTGGGTTAATTGTTTTTAAAGCAATCGCCAGAAAAGAACTAGAAAATATCAGAGGTGGGTGGAAGGTATAGTTAGGGTAAATAATGGTTTGTGAAACTTAATATCAGATGTGCATGTAAGGTTTCATTATAAAATGTATTTCTTACCCTTTGAATAATAGTCAGGAACATTTTAGAGCCATAGTTTTTGTAAATGGTCTAAATATTGTGCATAAAAATCTTTCGGCCTGTTTATTAAAATGAAGATTTGATGCTTCTGGTGCAGGTAGTTTTAGTTTCACACTTTTGAGGAAAAATTGAAGCAATGAGAATTGATTATGGTGATCAACTGTATTGTGCATTCAAATTTAAGTTGTGACACATTATTATTGATTGGCTTATTTTGATAAATGCTAATTAAATGTAGTATTTCAGCCAAATGTTTTATTTTTTTTCTGAAAGTTATGTGTATGGTAAGAATTATTAAAGTATTCATAAGAGAATGTGTTTTTAAAGTCATCATTGCACTCTTTTTTTCACTTTAGGTGTGAGTGACGTAGACTACAGTCTCTATCCAGGTAGAGAACTACAGAGCCAGTGGCTGCGTTCTTACCTTGAAGCCTACAAAGAATATAAAGGCTTTGGGACTGAAGTTACTGAAAAAGAGGTAGAAATACTCTTCATTCAAGTCAATCAGTTTGCATTGGTAAGTTTAAGTGTAAACAACAGAAGAACTTTCATACAATTTCAAAACCTTTTAAATTTTCATCTTAGGAAACAGTTTCCCATTTTGAATTTTGTGAATTTTTGTTCAAAATAATGACAATACGATTGTTTACAATTCTTCCATTATAGTATTTTTGAGGACAAAGGTTTTATTTCACTCACAATTATAATTTTTAACCCCTAGAACAGTGCCTGGCCACATGGTAGGTGCTCAGTAATTATTTGTGTAATGAATGGATTCTGTCTTTGTGTTATGAAAAGCATAATCAAGGACAGATTTATGGGAAATGAGGTTTTCCACAATACATTAATCATTACATCTTAATGTTAATATGAGAAAAGTATATTGGAAGAACCAGTAGAATTATATTTTCAAAATTTACCCAGTATTTTGTGTTCTTGACCTTCTTCGGATAAGTAATTTTTCTGGTTTCTTTGATATGTTGATGCCTTATTCTTATAAAGACCCACTTAAACTAGTTGATTTAAATTTTTTTTAGAATTATGTAATGCATAAGATTGAGCTTTCAGATAAGATGTTACACAATTAAATTGAATACTAGGTTGAAATTATTGTAGTTCTTTTTAGTTTCAATATAATTCTATAGAGTTGACATGGGGAATTTCTCTGTGTATTCTGTGCAAATAGACACTGTTGGTGTCTCACACATGCATTGCTTCCATTGTCTTAAGACCAGCATTTCCCTAGAGCCATTCAGAATACATCTCAAGTATGACAGTGTGCTGAAATGGGACTTTACCCGCTGTTCTGGATCAGTTTTCAGTAGAACTGTTTGCTAAATTAATGGCGTGCTCTTCAGCTGGTGCTAGGTAGGATGCCTGCTCTCTATTCAAGCATAGTCTCAAAGTAGAGAATACAGTGTTTCTCATGAAGTCATTTATTGAACTTCAGAATCAACAAAGTACTTTTATTTAGCCAATTTCTATATTAACATGAGGAATATTGTTATTACTATAGCCTGTATTGTTTTATGTATACCTGTTTCAAGAAATTAAATTATTCCTAGAGCATTGAGTTTATTAATTTCCACATAAACTTCACATAGCTTATAAATTCTTGGTCAGTAATTCCACTGTTTACTATTAGAGTGATAACTTGTATTCCCTTGTAAACTTTAGATGATATTTAACATCTTTGGATACTTTGGGGAGAGGGGTGTGTGTGTGTGTGTGTGTGTGTGTGTGTGTGTGTGTGTGTAAAACAGTTACTTCTGGTTTGAGTACCAAGTTGTTTTTATAGGTTTTCATTATAATCAAATTTCCAGTACTTACTGTTACTCTAGCTCTGATAGATTGGAGGCTTAAAAAAAGGACTAAAAAATAATGCATTCCTTCAAAGTACTTATCCTTTAGAAAACAAATAAAATATAAAAATGCCTTTTTTTGGATTAATACATGTCCCTATTTAAAATTCTTAGCAAATTATTATTGGAAGAAAACTTAACCTGATTCTTTAAAAAATTATATTTATGAAATGTGCAGCAAATATTTTTGAAATAGAAGATCCAGTAGAAGGTCTTACAGAAAAAGGATAATGAACACTTGTAGAGACATAAAACTTTAATACCTTTTAAATAATGTTTATTTTTCATTTAGTATGCCCTCAGAATTTACATATTCTTAGTTTTCACATAAGTTTCACATGATGAGTCTATTATGCTCTGAGTTCTTTCTCATTAAGAACTCAGAAATCCATTTATTAAGCCAAATTGGGTTTGAATTCATACTATTCTATCTAATTTCTATCGATCCTCTCTCACCTGTTTCTCTTGCCCCTTCTTTTCTTGACCTTTTTCTTCTGAGGTGGGTTGAGTTTTCTTGCTATCTTCAGAATAGAAAGAATACAGCAGAATGCTCACGCTTGGCTTTACTCTCCCCACCCCCTTTCAGTGAGGTTATAAATGCTCCTTTTGCGGCATCTTCCTTTCTTTCCTAGGCCTTTTATTTTTTAACCTAGCCAGTTTAGCTCTTACCATCTCTTAATTTCTTCCCATCAGTCATTAAGTAAATGCCTGTCACAATCTCGGGTGTTTGAATGGATAATTAATTGGAAAGGCAGGGTGAAATAAAAGTAAACCCTAATCTTTCTTCTTTATCATCTTTCTCATCTTTATCTCCTTTATCATGCACTCCTTAGAGTACTGCAGTCAATCTTCTCCCTTACTGATAGTAAAAAAAAAAAATAGGGTCAACATTACCAATAGTGCTGTAATTGATAAGTCCAGGTTAAACTGGATCTTTTCATAGTATTTGACAGTATTTACATTGATTTTAGAATTTTGTCTTTCATTAACTTTGGTGATACCATTCTTTCTTGGTTCTCCTTTGTACTTTCCTGCTTTGTTTCCTTCCCTGGCTCTTTGTTTTTCTCCTTTTCTCACAACTCTCTTACATGTTAGTGTTCCTGAGTGTTCTGATTTTGCACTGTCCTGTCTTTTAGTTACATATTTCCATTGAGTGATCTAGTCCTATGGCATTTATTATTACTCTTTTTTGTTAATGATCCCATGTTTAGTTTTTTCCCTCTGTCCAGATCAGAACCACTCATCTCTATCTTAGATCCCTAGTATTTGACCATAGTATGTCTAAACTTGAATTTTATTTTATGCCTTCTTTTTTCTATTCCATAATTTGTCTATTATCTTGATTTAATTAAAATGCCATCCATTCAGTTGCTGTCTTAGCCAGGGAAGAAAGTAATTTCTTTCATGTGCTCCTCCTCTTCTCACATTTTTAAAAATTTTCAAGTTCTATTATTCTTGGTTCTTAAAATTCTCTCTATTTCAACACTTTTCCCTTAATTGTATGGCCTTTGATTAAGGCTTTGTCTCACCTATGCTAGCCTTTACTGGTCTTTTTGCCTCCGGATTTTTTCTCTCTGTAATTCATCCTATATATTTAAAAAGTGCTCCTTCTAATAACTAGAATCTAATTAATGAGTCTGATGTGTCACTTTCCTATTGAGTTGGCCAAAATGTTTGTTTTTTTTTCTGTAAGATGGCTCTAGTAGTGTAAGTTGTCTTTAACTATATTCGAAATGATTTTGTTAGAGTGTTTTGACAGTTATCATAGCAGTGTGCATTTTTAAAAAAACATCAAAATCGATGAATTTTTGTGTAGCCATTTTAATATTGAAGATGGAAGAAAATACGTAACACTTTCGGCATATTATGTTTCGTTATTTCAAGGAAGGTAAAAACAAGTGAAACACAAACACAAGATTTGTGTGGTGTATGAAGAAGGTGCTGTGACTGATCGAATATGTCAGAAGTGGTTTGTGAAATTTTGTTGGTTAGACTGGTTGAAGTTGATAGTGATCAAATTGAGACATTGGGAACAATTAGTGTTATACCATGTAGGAAATAGCCAACATACTCAAAATATCCAAATCAATAGTTATTGGTGAAAATGAAAAATATGTCTTTCATTTTATGAAAAAAAAATCATATGGACGTTTTAGCCAGCCCAATAATTTATGGCTCCTCGTGACCTGTTACACCAGCGGTCCCCATCCTTTTTGGCAGCAGGGACTGGTTTTATGGAAGACAGTTTTTCCACAGAGCAGGGCCGGGGGATGGTTTTGGATGATTCGAGCACATTACATTCAAGCTTGCCTCCAGTTTTGCAGCCCGGTTCCTAACATGCCATGGACCAATAGGTCCATAGCCAGAGCTTGGGAACCCCTGACCTACAGAACAAAATCCATATAGCATCTACAAATTTTGTCAGTTTACCCCTTATTTCCCACATTCCACTTCTGCTCTAGCAGAGTCATCCTTTCTGCATAGTCAATGATATTTCAAGCCCATATGCTTTTGTATAGGCTATTTCTTCCTGTCTAAAATACTCCTTATCCTGAATCTTCTGGCAGTTCCTCTTGATTTTACAGATGTATCTTAAATACTCCTTCCTCTGGGACCCCTCCTTCCTTGATCACTTGTACATATACATACATTAAGAAGAAGACGGCATATACATACATTAAGACCAGATACAGCTGTTTTTAACTATATGCTTAGTAAATGTTTATTGTTTACAGTATGATCAGACTTCTAAAAATTAAGACTTCACTTTTTATTGTTTACTATAATTAATGTTAAAGACATGACAAACAAAAGTAGATACATATTTGCATTATAAAACCAAATAGAGAATACACATGGTTTTTTAAAAAGGTTTGAGGAGTGTTTAGGTATGTTTTTATAGACTTTGGAGTATTTCTAAGTAAAACATCAGAATTATATAGGGGTTTTCAGAAAACAGTTTGAGAATTCATTTTAGTTATTTGTTCACTATATAAAGCTTTGAATTTTTCTTTGCAACAGAAGTGGGTAGCCTACAAATTAAAATCTCCTTGGATAGAGAGACTTACATAACCATAACTTCCGAATCTGAGGGAAATGGTGTAAGTAAATCACAGAATGTTATTTTGTTTGGACTTCAGTGTTCTCTCTTTGCCATTTTTGGGAAAGGAAATGAATGGGCCATTTGCTATATTTATTATATGAATGAAAACTGAGAAACACAGTTATCAGTGCTGCTTGAAATGGTGGGTAGAGCTTATTTGATGTCATTTTTAGGTGGAGAATGTCTCAGTTTAGTCTTTCTCACTAAGGAGCAGCCTGCTACAAAGAGATGATGATGCTGCCCTTAGATTGGTTTTTATATCACTTCAAATATGTGAGGTATTTAGACTAGTAGTATTTCTCAAACTTTTTTGTTCAAACCCCCCCTTCATATTTCAAAAATTTTTCGAGCACCTCTGAGCTTTTGATTATATAGGTTAATTATCATTATTTACCATACTGGGAATTAAAACACAGAAAATATTTATTAAATATATATTTAAACAAAACTGTAAACATGTTAACATAAACAGCACTTTTTAAATGAAAAATAAAATGTTCTAAAGCCAAAAATTAGAAGAATGGCATTACTTAACACTTTTGCAAATCTCTAATGTCTGGTTTAATAGAAACTGGAATTTCATGTCTGCTTCTGCATTTTATATGTTACAATATATTGTTTTGGTTGAAGTATGCAAAGGAGGTCCTGTTTAACACATGTTGTTGGAAAAAGAAGAGCATTTTGCCTTTTCAGATGTGGATGTTTTTGATACTTCACCAAAACTCAACAAGTGATAGTTTCTTAGATTAGTTGCAATGTGTGATCTGAATATATCAGTTGACTTTTTGTACTTTATTACATTAAAATTCATTGGTTTATCTTGCAGTTTGAATGGCTTCTTTACTATTTCATGATTTTGTACTTTTAACATAATTTATTAGTTATTTAGGAAATATTGATTCTCATTGAATTATATTGATCTTTCAAATATGGAAACACCTTATTATGTGATATCAAAAAAATCACATTCCTTGATAATACCACCAGTATGATCAGAAAAGTTTTAAGTATTATATCAATAAGCTGGTAAGCTCACAGGAACAAATACAAATTTTCCAAACTTCATATTGTAGGTTGAATACTTGAAGTCTGTCTTTGGCAATAAATACTGTCAATTATTTTTATTGAATGACAAGTTTTCTTTTTTGTATTTAGAAGTTTTTTTTTTAATAGGAGAAATGTCTGCCAGATATACCCAAATCTAATAACTCTAGTTTGTCAGTTCTTTTAAGTAAAGATATGTACAAGTTGAGCCCGTAGCTCAAGCCATTTAAGTGCTTTTCCTTGAGACAACCTTCATGTTTTGGGTTTTAGTAGCTGTGCTTTATATGTACTTTCTGTATCATTTCACAGAATATTAGAATAAGATGTACACAGGGGTAGAGATTTAATAAAATTAATAACTTTAAAGGCTTCATAAAGGACATTATTTAGTGAGACTGACTTTTTGCTCTTGAGTATGTGGTGATGAAGAATAGGATAATACTAGTTTGGTACCACCGCCTTGACTTATGTTAAGGTACCTGTAGCTTTATCTGACATTGTTTTTGAACCATCAGTGTAAATGTTAACATAGTCAAAAAGGCAAGTGTGACATGTTAGTGTTATTATGAAAATAGCTTTGGGTCCCAGGAACCTTTCATGGATTCATGGACCACTTGGAGAACTAATGGTTTGTTTTAAAGAAAAAAGGCATCTCATCTCATAGTTCACTTTTCAATATATCTAAGATACTTCCTTAGGTAAAAAGATGGCCATTTTTGAAAAAATAATTGTTTTTATCATTCTGATTTTATACAGTAATAATTAACATTTTATTGAATGTTTGTTGTATGCCAGGTGTGGATAATATTGACATTACCTGCTCTGAATGTGTTTTTCCACATCATCAGGCAGTTTTCCAGTTCTCAGCAGACAGTGACTGCCTGGGTGTCCTGTAAACTTAACTCAATTCTGACCATATCTTCATGGAGATAGTGTCAGATCCCACAGGTTAAGGGTTCAGTCCCACAAGTCTCCTGCCCCCCCTTCCTCCCTTAGATGCCAATTGCAAGTTTAGGTTGTTACCATCTGTGCTTCTTACCTACTGTCTGTAAATTCCGTATCTTCCTCCTCTGGTTTCATTAATTTGTCAAAGTGCCTAACAGAACTGAGAAACATTTACATATGCTTACCAGTTTATTATAAAGGATGATATAAAGGATACATAAGAATAGCTAGATTAAGAGGTACATGGGGCAAGGTCCAGAAGGGTCCTGAATGCAGGAACTTCTGTTCCCCTGGAGTTTGAGGTGCACCAGCCTCCCAGTGTGTCTGTGTGTTCACCAACCTGGAAGCTCCTCCAGCCTCCTCCAACCTCCTCCTTTGGGCTTTCTACAAAAGCTCCATTACATAAGCAACATTAAGTCATTGGTCATTGATGATTGAACTCAATGTACAGTCCCTTTTCTCCCCTCTGAAGGTTGGGAGGTGGTGGGGCTAAAAGTTTCAGTCCTCTAATCACTTTGGTAGGTTCCCCTGGCAACCAGCACTCATCCTTAGGGGCTTTCCAGGAGTCACCTCATTATCATGAACGTAGGTGTGATTGTAAAGAGCTTGTTATGAGTTACAAGATACTCGTTTCACTTCTGTGGCTCCAGAATTACTCAACAACCTGTGACAAAAGACCAAATATTATAATTGAAGATGTTTCCATTTCACTTATGTTCAGCAAATCATAAAGATTTGGGGATGCTATGAGATAGGAACAGTAGATGAAGACCAAATATATATTTCTTATTATAAAGCATAATATCACACTTGCATTTTATACATCAGGAAACAAAGATACTGAGAAGTTAAATTGTTCAAAGCCACACAGCTAGTAATTTTTGGCAGTTTGACTCCAGATCCCAGCCCTTTTTTTCTAAACCAATATGTTTTCCATGCATATGACTTTAGCTGTTTACTCCTTACTACACTGTGTATTCTTTTTTATACTTGCATTAATGGGAAGTTCTACATCTTTTTATATAGTATAATGAAGTGCAATAGTATATTTTAAATAAAAGTTTTTATTAGCAGCATACTTTTAATTAAATTTATTGGGGTGACATTGGTTCATAAGATTATCTAGGTTTCAAGTGTATAGTTCTGTGATACATGATCTGTGTATTGCGTAGTGTGTACATCACCCAAAGTCACATGATCTTTTATCACTATACATTTGACCTCCTTTACCCTTTACAACCCCCCACTCCCTTCCCTCTAGTAACCACCATATTGTTGTCTATGGGTTTTTGTTTGTGTTTCTTGTTTATTCATGTTACTTTTAGTTTTATGTCCCACATGTGAATGAATGAAATATGGTTTTCTCTCTGACTTATATTGCTTAGCATGATAGTCTCAGAGTTTATCCATGTTGTTACAAATGGCAATATTTCATCTTTTCTTATGGCTGAGTAGTATTCCATTGTACAAATGCACCACATCTTCTTTATCCATTAATCTATGAAAGGACACTTTGGTTGTTTCCATGTCTTGGCCACCATGAATAATGCTGCTATGAACATAGGGGTACATATGTCTTTGCAAATAAATGTTTTCAAATTTTTCAGGTAAGTACCCAAAGAGGGATTGCTGAGTCATATGCTAACTTCATTTTTAATTTTTTGAGGAACTTCTATCTAGTTTTCCATAGTGGCTGTACCAGTTTATATTCCCACCATCAGTGATAAGGGTTTCTTTTTCTCTACAACCTCACCAATACTTGTTATTACTTGTCTTGTTGATAATTAGCCATTCTGACAGGTGTGGGGTGGTAGCTCATTGTAGCTTGGGTTTGCATTTCCCTAATAGCTAGTGAAGTTGAGCATCTTTCATATATCTGTTGGTCATTGTATGAGGGAGGACCCCAAAAAAACCCTGTACCTTATAAAATATTGTGTATTTATTCTTATATGTTAAACTTCAGTCACCTTCTAAGTACCCTCCATTTGATACAATTTAACTATTGAGACATATTTTCCATTGCTCCAAACAGTGCCTTTTAGTGCTTTTGTTGTTTCTTGTTCACCTCTTTGACATCAGCAAAACATTTCCCTTTGAGGACTTCTTTGGTGGGGCCAGATTGGGTGAATAGGGAGGGTGAGTACAGGGTCATGCTGTTTCTGTTCAAAAACTGCTGAGCACTCAGCGAGGTGTGGGCAGGTACGCTCATAAACCACCCATCCTGAAATGTGCAAAAGTATTGAAAGAGTCCTCAAAAAAAATTCACTGAAGCCAAACAGCAGCCTCTCACAATGCCAGCTGGTTCACTCATACAGATGGGTTCCCAGAACACTCATGTAGTAGGAGAAACCTGTACTACAAGGGACCTACCCTCCAGAAGATAATTCTGGTTTTTTTGGGGGGGCCCCCCCCATAATGTCTTTGTGGAAGAAGTGTCTGTTCAGGTTCTCTGCCATTTTTAAATTGGATTGTTTGTTTGGTGTTGAGTTGTATGAGTTTTTTGGTATATTTAGATACTAACCTTTTCTCAGGGCTGCTGTTTGAAATATCTTGACCCTGTCAGTTGGTTGCTTTTTTGTTTTGTTGGCTATTTGTTTTGCTGTGCAGAAACATATAGTCCCATTCATGTATTTTTGCCTTTACTTCCCTTGCCTTTGGGGTCACATTCATAAAATCTTCTCCAAGACCAAGGTCCATAAGTTTAGTGCCAGTGTTTTCTTCCATGTAGTTTGCTTTAGGTCTTATATTTAGGTCTTTGATCTATTTTTAGTTAATTTTTGTATATGGTAACAAACTGTATTCTAGTTTCATTCTTTTGCATGTGGCTTTTTCTAGCACCATTTATTGAAGAGGCTTTTTTCCTCTATTTTATATTTTTGCATCCTTAAACTATAAAGCGTTATTAAAAGAGATGAAATATATACAATGAAATGGAAATTTTGTGTTCATGGATTGGAAGGATCAACATAATTAAAGTGTTCTTATTACCCAAAGCAATAAACAGATTTAATGCAAGCCCCATCTAAATTCTAATGACAATTTTTAAAATAAATTAATTCTCACCTGAGGATATGTGTACTGATTTTAGAGAGATAGGAAGCGGGAGAGATAGAGGGAAACATTGACTTGTTGCCTCCTGTACATGCCCCAACCCAGGATGGAACCCACAACCTTTTGGTGTATGGTATAATGCTCCAACCAACTGAGCCACCTGGCCAGGGCCCAGTGACATTATTTAAAAGAAATAGAATAAAAACTTAGATTCGTATCGAACCATAAAAGACCCTGAATAACCAAAGCAATCCTTAGGAAAAAAATAAAGCCATAGGCATCACACTCCCTGACTTCAAATTATACTACAAAGTGACAATAATCAAACATCATGGTATTGGCAGAAAAACAGACACAGACCAATGGAACAGAATTGAGTGCCCAGAAATAAATCTACTTGTAGATTTATTGTATTTGAGTAAATAATTTTCAGCAATGTTTTTAAATAGAGGTCTTTTTAGGGTAAAAGTTTTTAAAGTAATATTTCTAGTTAAAGTATTTCTTTGGAAGTAAAGCCTTATTAGTATTATCAGAATCTTAAAATATCACGTTATTTAACAGAAATTGATTGTAAAACACACAGTTATTTAAAGCTCCTAATTAGTCATCTGTTTTCTCCATTAAGTCCTAAGACCCATTTTTCTCTGACATAAATAAAGTCATGTTGCTTTATGTTGTGCTTGGTTATACAGAATTGTTGGGTCAGTAAAAATTATTTTCAGATGTTTGTTACCCTTAGAAGGTTTTTCTTATTTAACTATTCTTTTTGGAGGCATACCAGAAAGTATCATCGAAGGCATACCTTCGATGATCAAATTTAAAGGTAAATGTATGTTAGACTTGAAAATAAAAATTTTCTAAGATTTAACAGAAGACTAAACTTTCCTAATCTGGAATTTGAAAGTGACTTATGGTATGAGTTAGAGCATAAGGAGTAGTAGGCCTTTGAAGCTTAAAGTTTAATCTTTTTAGATCATCAAGAACTTGAGCGTGTGCATATCTCTCCTCATAAATGCACATTATAAACAGTCATTTGTCATCATCCCATGAAATGTGGTACAGTTGGTAGTTTTGGTGAGCAAGAAATCACTTTGGGGTAAAAGTCATTCTTTAAGATTAGTAATGGGGTCTGCTGAAAGGAGGTGCCATGAAGAACTTGGCGCTGTAGAGCCAGTGACTTATACAAATACTGGGCTGCATTCTTTGACACCACCTATTAACTAACTTAATATTTGGAGTTCCTTTTTTTAAAGGTAATTCCTACTACTACCCAATAAAAAACATAGTTTGTAATTTTTTCTTGTTTTGCATATGATTGGCAATATACCTTTTAACTGCTATAAGTAATAAAAATATGTATGTGAAGTTGGCTATAAGAAATGCTGAAGTTTCACCTAATAAAATTTTGGTATGCCTGAAACACACACACACACACACACACACACACACACACACACACACACGTTTTGGTTTTGAGATTTGGATTTTCATTAGTTTATATCTTTATGTCAAGTAACCAAGTCCTTTTACAATGTATTTTTAAGAGAGCCTGTTAGCAATATTCATTAAAAATACTTGGCAAAAAAAAAGAAAAAGTTGAAAAAATAAACACCACTTAACCAACATCTATCAGTGTTGATGCTAACTGAGCTCTGTTTGCACAAGCAGGTTACAGAAATTGGGTTCTAATTTTTAAATGACAATAGTTTATTATGACATCTTTTGGTGTAGACAAAAGTGATTTTTGGCCACCTAGATAACTGTACACTTAAATACTTCCTTTAGATATTTTACATTAAAGCATCAAGAAAGTATTGTTTATGGAATTGATGAAAAAGGAAAAAATTAACAATATATTTGTTTTTCAAAGAAATGCATTATTGCAATTATTTTTCTGCCTTTCTCCTTAGGCTTCTCATTTCTTTTGGGGACTGTGGGCTTTGATTCAAGCCAAATATTCCACTATTGAGTTTGATTTCCTTGGGTAAGTTTAATTTTACTGTATGTATTATACAGGGTCTGGCAGAAGTAAGGCCTGCTTGAGCGTGGTTGGTAGGGTAATAATATGGGTATAATAATTTATTTTTAATTTGAACATTTCACCTAAAATGTCATATGGTGTGCTTGAGTGTGATATTGTTATGTTACAGAATTATGTACATGCTATGATTTTGTAATAAAAAAGGGGTGTTATTTGTTCTGGACCCAGTATTTGTCTCTACTTTCTTTGAAGTAACATTTAGAACTCATAGGGGACGTTGTAGTTATTATTTTCAATCAAATGTTATAAAGGTTGCATACAGTTAATAATTAGTCAGAGAGGAAATCTTATATAATCTGTTAAATATGGTTAATATTAGAAAAGTGTCCAGTAGGTGGTGCAATAAACTAAAGATATGTGCTTTGAAATTTTTTTAAAACTTTAAAAAAAGGGTGAGTGGAAATAAAGGGAGGATTAAGTTTCCAGCTTTGACTAATTCTGTCATTCTCTTTTCTCACTAGGTATGCAGTTGTTCGTTTTAACCAATACTTTAAAATGAAGCCTGAGGTTACTGCATTAAAAATGCCTGAGTAAAGATGTAATTACTCTCAAGTAGCTGAACAATGCTTGTGAATTTTTTCTTAAATTCCATAAAGCCAATTATTTGTTAAAATTCTGTAATTTAATTTGGATATCTTGCTTTACAAATTATGCGTCTGTCAACCAATCTGTTTTTTTTAAATAGACTGGTGTCAAAAAATAGACCTACTGCTTTCAGTATGTGGTAGATTGAAGATTTATTAAATCTACAAAAAGGTATAAAGATGTCAGTTTAATCTTTTTTTGATCTGTTATATGTGAATTATTTATTATAAATGTAACATGATTCTTTGATTGCTTTCATGTATTTCATCTGTTAAATATAAGCAATGAAAATGTTCCAGAGTGAATCTTGGGTTTAATTTTAGTTAAACGTTCTAGATGTTCACTGTAACTTTTTGATCTTGATGCACTATAAGTAAAATGGATCATTTAGTCTTCAAATGCCAGACACTGGTATAGATAACTTAGGGCATTCATTGAAAAACATCTATTTGGGAGGATGAAATGCATCCACTGTCTATGGGAGTGGTACACCTTTTTGAATTGACTATTGGAAACTCTCTTTGGGGGGAATATACCTTAGAGTTATATTCTCATCTCCTTACATAGTCTGGCATATAAATATTAATATTGGCTATGTAATCCTGGAGTAGATATGATTATTTTGTTACCAAAAATTTGGATTCATTAATGTTTTCATGTACTCAGTGTGGTCATTTAAGTTACTAGTTTTATTTTTAAGATTTTAGTGTATCAAATTGTTTCTAACCAAAAGTTTTATTTTACTTATTGAGGTGTTTTATGTATTTGTTATTACATAATAGCTAGTAGAACAATTGATAATTTTGAAACAAAGGTAGAATGTTTATCATAATTGGGAACAAGAAAATGTCATTTAGATTAATTCTTTTTTATCCCTGTAGATTAATTTCTCACATTTTGGTTTCATGTTTTCGTTTGGCTCCATGTCTTTATAATGATAGCAAATAGTTGCTTGATTCATGTAGGTTCAGAGAAATAAGTTGAGGTGGTTAACAGAATTAAAGAAGGAACATTTAAGGCATTGATATTGTACACTTAAAATCTGATATAACAAAATGTGAATTAAGCAGAAATACTTCTCCGTTAGTTTTGATTTCTCTTGACTTTGTCTATTTTTTATTTTGTTTTCGGGTGAGAGGATGGTGATTATTATTTGGAAGGAAATTAGATCTTTGGGATAAGTAGGGGTCAAGCTTTGAAGACTGCTGCGTGGAGTTGAGTAGCCATGGTTGTTTTCACTTAGAAAATTAGTCTGACAAGCTTTTCACTTTGGTCACATAAGTGCCCATGTACAAAGTTGGCTTAATGGATCTGCATATTCAGATATGCAACTACAAATTTATCCTCTGAGAAAACTTCTGGGGAGTCTGATGTATTATTCCAAATGACTTATTCTCAAATAAGTGCTTTAAAATACTTGGATTATCTCAAGATGTTTAAAGGTAATAAAGTAGAAACACTTAAAGGCCATTTTAAATGGTAAATTCTAGTTACATAAATGGAATCTTAAAATCTGTCTGTATATATAACAGTGTTAGACCCAGGTTTGTTTTCTACCTCCCCAATGTTGCAAATGTTCACTTCTGTTTTTATAAACCACATTATTGTAGAGTCAATAGAATTTTCCCTAATTCAATTAATGGAATCTATTAAATAACTGTTTATATAATGTTAGAATATACTTGAAAAATTGTTTTTGGTTGGATTTTTATCTGTGGTTGGAACATTTTCTTAGAACAATGAAAAATATGTAATACTCTTGATTTTTTTTGCTTTCCAACTTCTTAAAGTTCAACAGTATGTACTATGGGAGGAGAGAAGATCATTTTTCTACCTTACTCGATATTCTTCAAACTGTTTTGAATAGAGATTCACTGAGCCATTGCTGGTAGACTGTGCGTAGCTGCTAGCTGTGCCACTATTGTAATAAGCATTTCAGAGAGACTCCTGTAGAAGTGAACGTAAAGGGGAATAAAGGCTCGCGCTTTGTCCCTAGGAGAGTATCCACTGGGTCTCGGGAACATAATCAGACATTTAAGATACTTCCCTGACTCTTTGGTTAGGTTTTGGATGTTGTGATGCTCCCACTTCGGTACAGGTTTTTTTGGGGATCATGCTACAGGCTTTTAATAGGGTTCAAATTGCTTCCTCCTTTTGTTAACCATTTAAGAGATTCTAAAGGAAAAACGTCCCTCTAAAATTATCCCGTGGCTTCTTGAGATATCTGTTGCCTTTTTATGTTAAGCTAAGGAACTTGAATGCCTTACCTAATAACTCAACTTGTAAGCTCATTTTGTAAATATGAAATGGTTGTTAGAGAAGTGGCATTCATGTGTATACTCATTGTAAGTCAATAGACCATAGTGGCCTGGATGCTTTAACAAGCAAAATTCCACGATTTTTTCCTCTTTGTTCCTTACGTACTTGTTAGATCTTACTGACCAGTAACGTTGTTTTCCCTCTTCTAACTGCATATTACTACCGTTTTCTGGAAATGAAACAGATGTGGTAGTAAATCATACTATTCATGTGATCATTTGAGATCGATATGAGCACAAAACTCATCAACTAGGTCTGCCTGGAATGTATATAAAAGAGTGTAAATAAAAATTTGTAAATTAGTGTGAATTGTATCTTGCATATGAGATTGTGTATTGTTTTGCATTCTTTTCCCTTTTGTAGAAATTTTTCTGTAAGGAACTAATCTCGTTCTTTGGTTTTAGACTGGAAATAGCCAGCAGTTCTGGCTACACAGTGGGATAACAATAGGAACTTGAAATAGGGTTTATCAGTTTTTGTTAATGTTAGTAATTATTTATTTAGCCTCTCAGTGCCTAATAATACTTCTCTTCATTCTTTAGTTCATTAGTTTTTGTGAAGTTAGATTCCTGCAAGTGGTCAATTATTATACACTGTTAGAATGCCATTCCATAATTCTAAGCTAAAGCAAATTAAAAATATAACTTAAAAATTGTACACTGAAGTATTATTCCTTTCCTATTTTCAAGGTTGTTAACCTAACCTTTTTCTAAAAAAAAAAAAAACCATGAAACTTTTGATATCTCAATGTGAATCTAAATCCTGTGTATACAAGAGATACGATAAATACTGTCTCTTAGTTCAACCGAAGCATATCTCAGTTGGCTTTTCTAAATACAAAGTTTATTATGGAATTGTAAAAAAAAACCAAAAAGACATAAGTAATCTTATAATGACTGCTATTTTCATTTTTGCTGGACTAAGAATATTTATTTTAATTTCATAAGTGTTACTAAAGCTTCCAAAATTAAAGAAAAAAGTTCCCTGGACACTTCGTTAACAAGTTACAAACCTCCACTTTAATAATTATATAGGTATTTGATTTTTACATTACACAAAGCCTTCTCTACCATTTTTAATTCCTTTGTAATATAAAATGAGAATACTATCAGTTTGATTTTCTGCTGTAAATTGCCTTCAATAAGCATTTTATACTGCATTCCAAAGTGATAGAGACAGTCATTTGATAGACAAAGTTACAATGCTTTATGCTAGGAGAGTTTTGTTATTGGCAGCAACTTGCACTACTTTACACAAGAGGCAAATACTAGTAACTGTTATGCACAGAGGAAAATGGTAAAACAGCTTTATCCTTGTTTCAGAATTGATTTGCTGTGAGTTTTCTTTAGTCCATTAGATTTTGGAATGTCCTTCGACTGGAAACTTAGTTACATATGCCAGTCTGTTTTTTCTGCCTTTTTTTTTACCCGCTCATACCACCTAGGTGATTAGTGTTATGTTTGAGGGTTGATGTCTTTGGACAGAAAAGCATATCAATTATTTTAAATGAATTTCCCCTGCCTTTGAAGCTTAGTCTGTAAAATGTTACTATAGAAAAAAATACTTGGGTTTGCATTACTTGAAATTTTGAAACTGAAATTAATAAGATACATCACATAATAAATTAGATTTTTACACTAAAAAATGTATTTGTGGAACATAATTTGAAATCAACAGAAAATTTCAACTATTTCAATGGAAAAAATAACAATAGTGCTTATAGAGAATACCCATTTGTGTTGGGCATCCGAAATTAAAGTTTTTCATAGGTTTTTATCCTAAAATCTGCTTTCTCTTTTCCTCTGTGCACTACTTGTGCTACTGATGTTATGAATTATCAAACAACAAACAACAGGTTAAAATAAAATGTGTTAATTATGAATCCTATAGCATTTTTTGTTTAAAAAAACCATTGTGTAAAATACTCTTCATGTAGACATATTTTTGTTTACATCTTATCCACTAATGGTATAAATACCCATTAATCATTTTAACAAAACACGAGATATTTACACAAATTAAAAAGATTACATGCTGTATTTAAACTAGTTAGTGATGAATAAGAAAAAGTGGCTGATTAAATTGTCACATTAGGTAAGTTTGAAAACTCTAACAAAGGAACTTTCAAAGCTGGGTGAAGATCTGTCTGCTGATACCCCTGTGAACTAGCTCTTGTGACCTGGAAGAGAGCCACAGAAGGCGGTGGTGGGGGCGGGAGGCTCCACCTGCTGTGGCTGGGGTGTGCTGCTGCTCCAGTTTTGGTGGTGACACACTGAAATTTTTACTGTCCGATAATCTGAGGACGTTTCCTGTTATTTGTACTGATGTAACTCTAAATTGGTGGAATTTGCAAAGAGGAACCCTTTTAACTATATTGTATTTAGAGCCTTTGTACAGCTGGGTGAAATTTCCATTATAAAGAAGTATTTGAATTTTAAAATATACTATTATAAGAAAGAAGACATGGCATTATTCCATGTTTTTAGATTCTAATTTTTCAGTTTCAGAAGAAAAGAAAACAATAATTGTCATTGCATTAGTTGTATGTTAAATTGGGGAATTGGCATAAAGCTTCAATTTGTGTTTATCAGATGTGAACCATAGTAGTATAATGCTGCTTTGTATATACTGTAAGTGCTACAGATAGTCTCAGCACTGAAAATGGATTGATACCTCTCAAATGAATGCGACTTTCGATGCAGGTGTTGTGACATGCCTCAGAAAGAGTCTGAGCGTCTGAGAACTTGTTCAGCTGTTTGGAAATGAAGATACTTCCTGTTTTTTGTTGCATATTTTCATATTTAAAATTTAATTTTTACATTTTTACTACTGTTAATTTAAGTAAAATTTGTTCTGTGGATAAAATGGGGTTGCCAGTGAAAATTAAAAACAGCCTCATTCATATAACTGCTTAAGTAAAAATGTTTTTGCTCTATGTTCATAAACTTTTAGTGAAGCTGTTTGTATTTCTGTTTAAATATAAGTGACATTTAGGCTTTATTTCTGTTTAATAAGGCCTTTTACCATTGATTTAAATGAAGGAATGTATCTTTTGAAGAGATTTATATTCTGTAAATAAATTGGTTGTAACATTAAAGTTGAGTTCTAGTTGTATTGTATCCATAAATCTTGTCACTTCAACTAATTTTTGTGGTTTTTCTTTTGTGGGAAAACAAGACTTTTTAAAGTTAGTATATAACTGTATATTTGAAATGATTGTTTAATTTCTAATTCTCTGGTTTTATAATACTGTGTCTAAGGGTTTTGAGAGTTAGAAATTCATTTTTTTACTACATACTTCTGCATAATTTGGTTTTTATTTAGTTGAGTCTCAATTTAGAGAAGTATGTAGATACTTTGGTAACTGCCACTGATTTCCTAGAGATGACCAGAATTTAGTGTTATTAGAATCCAGCATCACAGCAGCTTTTCAGGCTCTCTCTACCCAGTGTATATTTTTAAAATGTACGTCCATGTCATTGAAACAGCAGTAAAAAAGTTTTCGTCTCTAGATGAGTTTCAGTCAAAGTCTGTAATTGTTTTTCTCATAATATTGCATAAATGTCAATAAAATGGAAGCCAAGCATCATGGACTTACAGCAAAAATTAACATTTAAAGTAGCCATCATTAATATTATTCAGGAAACAACTTACATTTATCTAAAAATTTGTCAGTGCCAATGGATTAGCTGCTTTGCCCCCTTCACCTAACCACAATATCACAAAGGAAAGATCAGTCTAAAACTACTCTGACATAACGGAGTTTTTTTCTATATTAGTTTAATTTAACACAAGATCATGAAGCCAGCATACTAAGTTCTACTGCACTGCAGTTTCTCTAGTTGGTCTCCACTACGTTGCAAATCTTAATAGCTGAAACTGCCCTGACCGGTTGAGGCCAGCCTGCTGACTAAAAAGGTCACCAGCTCGATTCCCAGTCAGGGCACACGCGTGGGTTGTGGGCCAGGTCCCCAGGTGGGGGCATGTGAGAGAGGCAACCAAGTGATGCATCTCTTGAACATTGATGTTTTTCCCTCCCGTACCCTTTCGCTAAAAATAAATTAAAAAGTTCAAATAGTTGAAACTTAGTGTCTCTTATTGAAACTGTATATTTAGTAATTAGCTGGTAACGAATTGTCATTTTAATCCTACAATATTTTAAAAATCTCAAACTGTTCTCTTTGCTCAGTTTTGTAACGCTTGGAAAAATTTTAAATTTTATTGTACTTCCTACAGATTTTTTTTTTTCACATGTAAGCAGAAGGCTGTGTAGGTGCCTTGTAAAAGGCTGTCTTGGTGACATCCCTAACAAGAACCTAAAGCGATCCTGCTAAAAATGATTTCTGAGCTCCAACTTTGAAATATTCTAAAAAGAAAAAACAAGAAAGAAATGTAACCACTTGACCACATTTGCCAGTGAGTCTTCCTTGGTAGAGGAGCAGAGTTTTTGGTCTTAATGGCACCTGGTGATGTATTGACAACATTAGCTCGTTGACTTGTTGCAGTAAAGCGAAAACTAAGAGTGGGGCGGGGGGTGCCAATGGCACCAGTCTTAGTAAAGGTCACATGGAGTCCGCTTTCTGCTCTTTCTTGTCAGCTCAGAAGATCTCTGGAGACACCAAAAACTAGAGGGAAAGCGTTCCAGTGATGACCATAGGTTTTGTGGGCTTTTTTTTCTCATTTGTAAATCAGTCAGAATAAATAAGATTACCTCTAGAGTTTCCTCTAGTTTTATAAAGTGCTAGGTTACAGTAACCAAAATACTGTTGAAAAGATTTCATGTAAAAATTGGGACTCTGGTATGATTCTGTCACTTTGGCAGATCACTTTGTTGTGTTCCTTCCTTAAAATTCCAACTCACTCAGAAGGTACATGAGCTGACAATCCCGTATCTGAACACTACCTTGTCTTTGGAGGTCTCAGGATTTGAGTTCTTCCTGTCTTTCTCTGAAATGTTATGTGGCTTCTCCCTGAAGGGGGCCCTTTTCACCTAGGTTGTGGGTCATGGTGTGGACTGAATATGCTCCAAATTAATTGTAGACCTAACCTCCAGTGTGGCTGGCTGTATTTGGAGATGGGACTTCTAAGGAAGTAATTACAGTTAAATGAATTCATAGGGGTGGGGTCCCGATTCCATAGAATTAGTGTCCTTATAAAAAGATGCTGAAGAGCTTTCTCTGAACACCGGGTGAAGGCCATGTAAGCGCACAGCATTTGCAATCCAGGAAGAGAGCTCTAATCAGAAACTAAATTAACTGACATCTTGATCATGGACTTCTAAGCCTCTAGAACTGTGAGAAAACACATTTCTATTTAAGCACCCCAAGTCTGGTGTTTTGGTAGGGCAGACTGAGCCCACTACTGCAGCCAGCAGGGCTGTGGACTGTTAGGACTTTTATAAGTACGTCAGGGAGGTGTGTTGGGGGTTGGGTTTAAGGAAGGCAGGTGTATAACTTAGGTTTTACTTTTTCTTTTCTCACCTTAACTGAGATTAGAATAGCCTCCCTTCTAAGGATACCATCTAGTCAGTTGCCACAGCAGAGGCTTCTCGTTCTTTCATTAATTCATGTATCTAGGGCTTAGAGCACGGTGGATACATTCTCAGTCTCCCACTGCTGTTTGTCTCCAATAAACGCCCCTTGTGAAGGTGATGAAACATGCTATGCCACACCCAGCTTGTCCGTACTGTCATCTATTTGGTTATGCCTCCTTAGTTCATGAAGGGCATCAGTATTTGTTAGTATTCTCTGTCACCTCCACTACCACCGTTAACTTAGCTGTACCTAAGAATGTCCCTTGCAGCAACGCGGGCTGAAAGTTCTTCGGTCTCTTCAAATTTTAGTATTGTTGATTTCGTATGGACATCTTCTCTGCAAGGTCATGGTAAGTGCCTAATTCATCATCTGAAATGAACCATAGAAATGTAAAACTTTATTATATCATCTTTGATATCACTACTTGTTAATCCAAATTTAAAAGAAATTCCTTCCACCATAACTTTTACTTCATTAAAACGCCCAGAACTTTCCCTGGCTGGTGTGGCTCACTTGGTTGGGGCATCATCCCATGCACCAAAAAGTTGGTTCGATCCCCAGTCAGGGTACATGCCTCGGTTGCAGTTCCATCCCTGGTTGGGGTATGCGCAGGAGACAACTGGTAGATGTTTCTGTCTCTCAAAATCAAAACCATTAAAAAGCCTCCAGAACTTTAATTTCTTTCTGTCCAAACATCCCTCTTCTGGCCTATCATTGTTATCCAGCCTCGACTCCAGCGTGGCGCCTTGTATCTTCCTGCCAGTATCCTCAACTACCGGCGTCCATTTTCCTCCCACCACTGTCCAACTACTCCTCAGGCCTGAATGATCCAACCGTGTGCCTCATTCACTCACGACCCCGGGACCGACCTTGCTGAGTGACACAGTATTGCTAGTTGATGCGCCCACAGTTCCAAAGCCGCCAGTGAAGCCTGGCCTAGAGAAGTTGACTTCTACAGCAGAGGGCCGAGTTAACCGTCCTCACCTGTTAAAGCTCTGTTATTGTTGTTGGTCCTAGCAAAGCCCTGCTGGTGAGTGTGCTCATTAATTGGCCAACCCCCTTTTTATATCTTCCACTCCTACTCACAAGCAACCATTTTTATCGTATACTTTATTAGAATCTAATTTTATAACATGTATGTTTTTGTGACCGTGTGTTTTTAAATTACACAGCTGATACTATGTTATTGAGTTCATTCTTGTTCTCACTTTTTTCTCCAAGTACTGTATTTTAAGATTAATTTGTGTAGTTACATGAATATCTACCTCTACGGTACTGTTTCTATTGGCTGCATATTTTATAATGTGCATCCAACACTTCTCATCTATCCTTTCTCCCAATAATGGGAACCCAGGCAGCCTCCAACTTTGCTACCACCACCAGTATTATGACAATGAACTTCCTCATTAGATCTCTCCTAACGGACCTGAGAATGATTTCACTGATATATATTCAAGGAGAAAAATTGCTAGGTCATTTATTTATTTTGACGGAGTTGTGCCAGATTGCTCCCTGGATTGTTCTAATGTTCCTTTTATCAATGAATAATGTTTCTATTATATTTCTATTATATTTATATTCTCTCAGTTATAAGGAATACGTATATCAGATATTACATTTGCTACTGTAGGTTCTCTAACTATGTTTTGGTTCACATTAGCCTGGTATATCTTTTCCCCACTGTTTATGTTTGACCTTGTGTCTGTTTGCTCTGAGTGGCTATTGAAGACAACATTTTATATTTTTAAATTCAATATGAGAGTCTCTGTCCTTGAATTGGTGAGTTAAAACACTTACTTTCAGGGCAATTATATTAAAACCAGTTTGATCTCAGTATTATATTGTACTCTCTTCCCTTTTACTCTCTATTTTCTATTGACATAAAATATACGGTTGCTGGGTTAAAAGTTATACATATTTTTATTATCTTGGTTGACCTTATTTTACAAGCCATTCTCATATTTATTTATCTTAGCTTACCAAACTTAGCAACATTGTGTAGCTATCCATGTCTATGGCAGATTTGGAAATGTGCCGCTCAGATCTCCAAGAAGGAGCTTGCCTTGTGCAGAGGGTGATTAGCTGCGCAGCTGTTAGCTGCTTCAGGCTCTACCTCATCATTCACGCTGACATCATGCTCTTTTCAGGGGTGCTCCCCATCCAGTCGTGCAAAGACCTAGCCATTTGTGCCCCATTTGAGTGTCCCTGTTGGGGAGTCCTTGCCCTGGAGCTCCCCATGGATCTGGCAGAAACTTGTCAGGTCAGCCTCATGGTCTGGAATTTCCCCCTGAAAAATACTACTTCACCTTTTCTTTTACAGCCTTCTTAATATTCCAAACTCTTATCTTGGCATCTGTTTCCTGGAAAACCCAATGTGCAACACTGGATGACGAAAGTGGTCCAAGAAAGCAGCAGTGATATAGGAACATTAGATTTGGAGCTGGTTCACTCACCACTCCAGTGGGTGGTGCACAGGCAGATGCTGGCATTACCGGGCTGACTAATGATAAGACTTTCACTGCTGGTGAACTGGGATAGTGGGCTGACGGATGGAATGCATTGGTCTGTGTGATTATTCAGGATTTTAAAATAACAGGAGGAATGATACATATAAATATAACAGAATTGGATTTTTACTTGTAAATTGTATTGACACCCTACAGTTAAATAATGAAAAACAGGTCAATTAACAGATGACTGAAAACTAAGTAACAGAGCCAATCTCTTTGGTAGGTTACTAGTTGACTGACTTGGAGGCGCTCTCTTGGGATATGCAGTTTAACATCCAGGGCTCCAGGTAAGGGCTCCAGGGGATGATGCAATCTTGCTACTAGGATGGCTCCCAGAAGCTGGCAAAAGCAGCGGCCCCATGGTTGAGGCTGAAATGCCTATATTGCTATGGCAGGCATTAGACAAAAGGTACTAAAGGATCAGGAAAATGGACATATGAAAGTGGCTATTTGAGGCCAGAAGGTTGATCAGAGGATTCCGTTTCAGAGGTAGGCTCAGGAGACATCATTTACCATGACTGTCAGGAATGAGCAAGTGAAGCGGTCTCCAGTATTGCCAAGAAGTTCAGTGATGGCTCTCTGGAAGCCACAGTTGTTAGTAGAAGAACTTGTCACAACAATAGCAAGGATGATGCTAGAACTTGGAAGTGTAGAGGCCAAATGGTGGTGCTCAGTGGCCAGAAACCAGGTCACAATGATTAAAGGAACGAATGACCGTGGGGTAGCAGCCAATGGAGCCTGACCGGGTCAGAGCTGTGGAGACCCTTATCAGCATTGGGTGTGCGAGGACAGAGGCCTTGCTGTGGGCTCCAGGCTTTCAGAGTGCCCTTGTGGTACTAGCTGGGCGGCAACTGCCATCCGGGCAGTATACCCCAGGTCTAGACCAGGGCCTTCTGGGCTCCAGTTCCCATGTCCCCCTTTGAGAGCTCTTTGGGCCTTTACCCTGCATGACATGAATCAACCAGATACCTCAAGACATTTGCTTAGAGCCCCCACATACCTAAGGATCAGCCCTGGCAGAGATGGTTAACCGGCACAACCTTCAATAATTTCATCTATTATAGTTTTAGGGTTTTTTTTTATTGTAGCAAAGAGTTTTCAAAGTAAAAATTTGATATCCATCCTAATGAGAGCAGAGATTTTTTTAAATTGGTTTTGTTTGTAAATCAGGGTATTTTTCAATGAAACCTAAACTTAAATAAACTTCCAAGCACTTGGAAAGGATCTGTCCATGGAGCTCTGGTTAGTGGAGGGAAGCCCAAGTCTAATGAGACAGACCCAGGTAGACTGGGCAGGTATATGACCTAGGTCTTCTTTGTGCACTACTTCCACAGATACCCTTCTCATCCTCCGTAAATGGAAGAAGTTGCTAGTATTCTCCAAGTTCCTGTAGTGAGGATGGAGGCATAGTGAAGGAGTAAGGGAGTGGGGACAACCAAGGAAATGGTTATGTGAATACTCTGACCCACAATATTGACAGACGTCTCCTCTCCCTCCTAGCTCTGTCTCCAAGTCAATTTCGTCCACTGGCGCTGCCCTCAAGTACATGCTGAGTACTTGGCACTAAGGCACACATGGTCCATTGGATTAACTGTCGGTAAAATTCCATAGGCCTTTCAGTCGTTAATATTTAGGCGTGCTTTTAAATTCAGGTCAGCTGCCTGTGTTCTTTTAATGGCCTCAGGGACTCAGCCTCCTTTTCTTCTTTTTCTCTTAAAAAAATCACCTTTATTTTTTCCCTGTTACTATAAAGATCATATCTGGTGGTTGGAGAAAAATCAGAAAAGATAGAGACACCAATAATTAGTTGATTTATAAATCTGGTTTCGTTTTGGCATGTATAATTTCTACACTTTCACTACCATGAATATCTTGTGTTTGTGTATGAGTGTGTTTACATAGTCTATTGCATTAGTTCATGGTAGAAGTGAACACACACACACACACACACACGCATACACTATAACATTGACCACGGTTGTTTTGTAACCAGCATTTGTTTTTTGCTTCTTAAAAGAATAATTTTCAATTTTGTATTATGTCATTTTTAACGGCTGCCTCCAATTCCATTAAACGGTTACGCAGTGGTCCCCCCGTATCCAAGGGTTCATGGTCCGCAACCCCCAGTGGATGACTGAAGCTGTGAATAACATCGAACCCTACGCATACCATGTTCTTTCCTGTCCCTCCATACATACCTGTGATAAACTGTAACTTATAAACTAGGCAGAGTAAGAGATAACAATAATAATAAAGTAGAAAAATTATAACTACACTGTAACAAAAGTTATGTGAATGTGGTCTGTCAGCAAATCAGCACAAATTTCTTCCTTCACAATTTCAGGGACAGAGATTTGTTCTTACAGTCAATTTTAGCAACCTCAGAATACGATTTTTTTTTTCTTTTCTTATGAAGTCAAGAACTTTGGCCCTTTCACCTACAGGGAGCACTCGATAGCTTCTCTTTGGAGTATCTGAATCGCCAGCATCACTGCTCTTGCGCTCTGGGGCCGTTATTAAGCAAAACAAACACAAGCGCAGCAATCCCGAGATGAACAAACGAGGTGCCTGCTGTGAAATCTCCGTGCATATTATCAACTTCAACTCCTGCAAGTAAATTCTAGGTCTAATAATATGCACATGTTTATATATATTGTTGTATTTACCGCCAGAAGACTTGAATCAATTTCTTCTCCTACTCAAAGTTTGAGAGAATCCTTGCTACCACTACATAGTTACCATGAAAGATACCCTGTCTGACTTTCTTTATTAAAACTCTAGCCACCCAGACTACCTTCTAGAGATCAGTTTCTCACAGATAGCTACAGGACAGAAGGCAGCCAGTCTTCGTTGCATATCCATGCCATGCTGGGCATCGTGCTAGGTTCTGGGGATGCTTAAATAAATACAGCACAGTGCCAGTTACCTTGTCTTTGTTTTTAAGGGGACTGGAGGTAGGAGTTTAGAGAGACCAGTAAACACATTATTACAGCAGAGTGCATTAAGTGTGGTAGTGTGAAAGTGCTAAGGGAACAGTCAGTTGGGAAGTGAAGCCAGGGAGTGTTACATCTGAGTGTTAACTGAGTTAACACAAACCAAGCAGCATTAGGAGTTAACCAGGCATAAACAGGAGTTCTCAGAGAGGGATAACAATCTGTGCCCAGGCAAGAAAGTCTGAAGCATGCGATGGCCTTGTTGAAGCAGCGAGAAGCCTGGTATTGTTAGGACAGAACTGGTACTGTTATAGCTTATGTATAATATTGTGTAAGGTGGGGAGCTGCAGTGAATAGGAGCAGAAAACTGCCAGAGTTGTGTCATGAAGAGGTTGGCTGTCAGCATTCAGGATCCTTTTCTTGTGGGTGGTGAGAGTTCTGGAAGGAACTGAGCGGAAAGCAACTGGATGCTGTGTGGAGGGTCCATCGGTGGGGGTACCAATATGGTGACAGGAAGGCTGACAAGGAGTCTAGTGCGTTAGTCCACCAGAGAGCTCAGACGGCAAGACCTCACGCAGGAGGAATGGGGATGGAGAGGAGGGTGACTTTCAACGATAGTGCCAGTGACAGTCGTAGCATTTGGGCTGTTGTTGGGGTTGTCCACTATGGGAGAGATGGAATGTGCTGGCTTGGGTCATCTGGCTGAATAGTGGGGCCATTTCAGCTATAGAATCTTCAGATCTGCATTCCCAAGCCTCTCCTTTGTCTCCCATGCTGTCTGAATACGTTATGCTGCTTTGGCACATACAGCAGGAAAAATAACCTCTGTGGAGTTGGAGAAGATGAGGGAAACATGAGTAGGCTGCTCAAGGAGATGGAGGAGTTAGAGATTGTGATGAGTCAGCTGGAGGTATAATGGTAGAAAACAAGGGTATAATAAATGGAGGTGATGGATATGTTTATTCCCTTGATTATGGTGACGGTTTCATGGGTGTATGTGTATTTCCATACTTAACAAGTTATATACATTAAATATGTTCACAGTTTAGTGTATCAATTACACTTCAATGAAACTGTTTTACAGAATGAACTATTAAGGGTTTGGATAAGGTGAATAAGAATTTGATCATAAAGTCCTGAAATACCAAATTAGGAGCTAATCGTGAATACATAAAATGGGAAATTTAGGACAATAACAGTAAGTGTGCTTGTGACGACGAGTGGAGGTATACTCTGACAATATTAGGAGAGTCAAAGTGTCGGTCACAAATAAGAAACTTCTAGACCAAAGTTTAGGTGTGGCCTTTAACTCAGATACACCTGGTGCATGTGTGGGCACAGGATTCCCACAAATGCCTGTAGGTGTGAAAAACCATCGAGGCTTAAGTATTTAGGGGCAATATCCTAAAAGACCACAAGGTGGTAATGTCATTTCACAAGTCTGTCTCTCACTCTGGTTGCTTTCTCTTTTTCTGTCTGTATTTATGCCTTTATTTTCTCTGCTTTTCAGTCCTTTTAATTTTTCTTTCTTTTCTGACTTATGTATCTTCCCTTCGTTTTTTTTCTCTTTCATTTCTTATCTCCTTAACTGGCCATCATTAAAACTAATGCAATTTTTTCCATTATTCACTAAATTTAATTTTGTAACTAAACAAAATTTATCATAGAAAAATTGAAATGTATGTGAAAGTATAAAAAATAGTATAATGAATCCCTATGTACCTTTGAGGGGAGATCCCCAAAACTGGGAGTTTATTCATAAAAAATGTTTATTTATTCTTACATGTTTAAACTTCAGTCTCCTTCAGGATACTCTCCGTTTGATGCAATATACCTACCAAGACATTTTTCCCACCACTCAAAACAGTCTTTGAACTTGTCGATTTTGATGCCTTTTAGTGTTTTTGCCATTTTTGGTTTCACCTCTTCCACATCAGCAAAATGTTTCCCTTTAAGACTTTTTTCATCTGGGGCTCTGTGAGAGCTAGATTGGGTGACTAGGGATGGTGGGGCACTGGAATCATGCTGGTTTGGGTCCAAACTGCTGAATACTCAGCGCGGTGTGGGCAGGTGTGCTCATAAACCACCCATCATGAAACAGGCAAATGTGTTGAATCTTCAAAAAAAAATTCACTGAAGCTGAATGCAGCCTCTCACAACAATGCCAGCTGGTACACTGATACAGATGGGTTTCTAGAACGCCACCTAGTAGGAGAAACCTGTATGACAAGGAGCCCACCCTCCAAAAGATACTGGTTTTGGGGGGTCTCCCCTGCTGTTATCCACTGCAAAGTTATCAATTCACAGCCAATTTCATTTTGACTTTATCTCCCTGCTTCCCTGCTTCCCATTTTATTTTGAAGCAAGTTTCAGATCTGTAACAAGTTCATGTATAAATATTTCTGTGTATATCTCTCATATGTGAGGACTCTTAAAAGTAGGCACGATCTAATATTACTCTTAAAATGTTAACAATTCCTTAATATTACAAAATCCACTTTGTGTTCAAATTTCCAATTGCCTGCCCCTTAATAACAACTTAAATTATTTTATAATTTGTCTGTTGGAATCAGAATTTAAATAAAACCCAGACATTGTGGTTACTCGAATTTTGTCTTCAGATTTCTGCTTCCTGAATTTTCTCTATACAGATTCCTGCCTTCTCTTTTTCAACTTGCAATTTATGTGTTGAGGGAAGTAAGTTGTTATCCCTGTAGTTTGCTACTGTCTAGATTTTTGGATTTGCTGTCAATTTTTAAAATGGATAGTGAAGTATTTTGCAATTAAAAAAACGTTTAAGAATAAGCTAACAATTTGCTTTTGTTGCTGAGTTTCTGAACACTACTGGAAAAAAACTCCACATCCAAGTTCAGGTAAACTATCAGTATAGGTTACATTATTACTTTTCTGCCTCTTATAAGTTTTATTTTTCTCCGTTTCAAACCTTGACCCTATTTTTAAAACCCTAAAGTGTATTCCTTCCATCTCCTGCGCCATAGTCGTTTGTTCTGTTTTTCTTTATGTTAGACTGACTTCTCCATTGGTCTTTGTATTCTGTTCTCACTATCCTAAAATAATTCCTAGCAAGGGCTACCTCGTGGTGTTGGGAAGGTTTGGCCCTGCACAATAATACTCAGCTCAAGGTGCGGGTGGGGGTGGGGTTCCACCTGCCAGCTCTGTGCTCTGGTACAAGGTTGCCTCTGGGCAAAGAAGGGCCTTCCTATAATTCGCAGCACAGGCGGTTAGTTTCAGTCCTCCAGGCTGTGAGTTAGGGGTAGCCTATTCCCACCTCCTTTGTCAATATCAACGTTTTGCATTCAGCGTTCACCTCCATCCCCCAGGCTGTTCTCTCTCAAAATGCTAATGATTATCTTACTTTTCTATCACACACAGCCTGTTGTCTATCTTCTGTTTTACCCGGATATAGCTGATGGCAGAACTGATCATCCCCAGCTGTGCCAGGCTCTGGTCTTCAGGACTCTCCCTTCCGGCCTGTCCAGGAGCACCCTGCTCCCCCCATTCTCCTCTTAGCTTTCTCAAAGTATCTTCTTTGTTGTTCTTTGGTTTCTCCAGCCCCTTAAACTTTGTGGTTGCTCATGGAGACCCTGCTCCTGTCCTCTCTCCCAGTCCTTGGCTCTGCCTGCTTTCATCTACTTTATTTCCATGGCTTCAGCACCATGTCTAACTCTTCACCAGTTCCGAATCTCTAAAATCAGTCTCAACTATTCTCTTGCCTTTCATTCCCAAACTGGAAACTGTCTCCAACAGGTACCATCAGTCTGGAATTCTGTAGACACTTAACATCTTGTGTCATGGGAATTCTTGGTCTCCGTCACCATCCATTCAGTTTTCCAGGTTGGAAATTGTAGTCGTCTAACACTCTCCTCTGTTCAATCTAACCAATCCCTAAATTCCTTTTAGTTTTACTTCATTTATTCTAAATATTCATATGGAGGTTCTGTGGGCAGTGTGCTAGGCATAAGGGACTCAGCAAAAAGTCCTGCTCTCCTGGAATGTGTAGTCCAGTGGGAGAGAGACGATGAACAGATCATTGAGAGGTATAGAAGATGGTGCTAAGTCGTGCGGAGAGATTTTAAAACGTATTTTGTTCTGGCCTTTCCTTTCCACTTGAGCTATCGCTGGCCTGGCTCAGGCCCTCTCTACGTCTTGCTGTCACTGTTGCCCTGGCCTCCTTCTGGTCCTCTGTACTGCACTCCATTGTCCACAATTCCAGTTGGCTAATGTTCCATAAATATGCGAGCAAGCAGGCAAACAAACACACAGAAACCAAAATCATCCTTCATACGGCAACTCTTTTGCTTAAAAGCAATTGCCTCCCTTACCTGAAAAATAATATTCAGGCTTTTTAGCACTGCAGTGAAGGCTCAACTTAACCTTGCTAGCCCCTGCCTCTCTCCATGCTCCCTGTCTGTATTGCCATCATGTCAAGCTTCTTACCTGTCCTGGTACATTGCCTGTTCTCCACCTCATTTACAGCTTGAATGTCACTCCCATGGGGAAGCTTTCTTCAGTCCTCTTTGCTGAGGGCTTCTTCATCTGCCATTCTGCACCACCCACTCTGTTCTTAGCCCTCTAATAGCTTTAATGTGTTTTTCTTGGACTTTAAGCTCTAGGTGAAGGTGGGGCAGAAATTGGTCTTTTGCATCCATATGACTCATCCATCCACAGGACCCTAGGGCCTCCTGTAGAGCCGCACCTGGGGTGAAGGAGAAGACAGTCACTGGTGAGCAGTCCCCAGGCTCTGGGGCCAGACAGACCAGGGTCTGACTCTTGTCAGCTGTATGACTTCGGACAAGTTACGTGAATTCTTTGTGCCTCAGCCTCCTCATGTTTAAATGGATATTGGTAATTTAACGTAGCTCACAGAATTGTTGTAAAGCTTAGTGGAAATAATGCATATAAATGGCTTCACACAGTGCATGGTAGCCAAACATGCTGAATGATACTAGCTTTACCAGAGTTTATAAAACAAATGGAATTAGCACAACCTGTATGATCCCTAGTTAAATGATTATATTGTAAGCTAATAGCCCCTCTGGGAAAAAGATCACTCACCACTGCTTTAGAGGATTCAAAGGGAGGAATTCGATGAAGTGTTACTAAGGGAATCTGAGAATGCTTAGAATACTTCGATGGCGCGCATGCCATTTTATACCACGGTCTGGTCTAACCTGTACCCTTAGTGGGAAGCATTGTCTCAGTGGCATTTTATTTAGGATGTCATCAGACCTGTTATCAACTGAGGCAAAGAGTTTGTTCTGAGGAGCAACGGAGGTCGGGGATCTGCAGGAACCACTGAGGAAACAAGCTGCCGTGTCACAGGCGAGAAGGAGCAGGTTCACAGCATGTTCCTGTCAGGGAGGGAGGAGAAAATGTCAAGGATTGTACTGGGAAGGTGTGGGAACATTTCATGAGAACATGGGTATTTGGATGAAATGCCTCTAAGGCCCCAAGATAGCACCGCAGGCTCTAAACAGACAAGGGGGAAAGAAGAGAGAAGTGGAGCGTGCTTTGCGATGGTGAGGACATGGGCTGCGTAACACTTGAAAGACACGGGTCAGTGACAGAAAAATGTTAACTTAACCCTGGATGGCTAACACCAAAAAAAGTTGTGGGTTCGATCCCCTGTCAGTGCACATACCTAGGTTGCGGGTTCAATCCCTGGTCAGGGTGCACATGGGAGGCAACTGATCCATGCTTCTCTCGAACATCAATGTCTCTCTCTCGCTCTCTATCTCTCTGTGTCTCTCTCTCTCATCAGTAAATATATCCTTGGGTAAGGGTTTAAAAAAATTAGTTCATGTCCTTTTTTTCACAACAGCAACACAAAAGCTATGACTAATCATTCTGGATTTGATGTTCCTTTCTGCTGCTGTTACTGATGCTTCTAGAATTATTTAAAAAGCCTGTATTACTGAATTCTGTTTTACAACATTGAGGAGGTCTGATACACTTGCAAAGACCTCTGGCACTAGCGCAAAGAGAGAATTCATATGCATCTTCTAAATATTGATTGGGAATGGGCCATTAGCATGGAGAGTATGAGGGTGTGTGTTTTTTTAGGCTGATTGGATGACTGGTGCTATCACACGGGGGAAGTGTCTGTCAGCGCCTCCTGCGGACCTCAGATAGTGCCTATTAATCACTTGCATTGATGCCACCCATTGGCGTTCAGCCTGGAAGCCTCTGCAAAAGGTTAATCTTTCATGGTTTCTTGGGATTTGAAGGGCAGCATTCTGAAAACCTAGTTTTAATTTTGATAAATGAATTTAGCAAGTGGTTAGTCTGACTATTTTGTGAGAGGCCATGTGTGACTCTTTGTGGTAGACTGGAGGAGGAGGGAATAGGGCTCTTTTCCTGGTGGTAAGCTTTGTTCCCGGGCGGACAGTAGATGCTCAGTAATGGGTTTTCTAACTGAAGAATTTCAAGAGTATGCCCTAACCTTTCAGGGGTGGTTTCTAGAATTGTTGCCACTGTCATCTCACAAATACTTTTCTCCAATGAATTGCCCTCTTTATCTTTCCTACTGCCCCCCTAGAGCCATCCTTTTAAAATGCAAATCTGATCATTTTATTCTCACACTTTTGTTCTTGCAAACTTTCACTCCTTCAGTGTTTTCTGTTAGGACAATGGCTCCATTCCATATATGGCTTACAAAGTCCTATGTGACAGCCTTTATTTCTTTAGCTTTCTCCCACTCAGTGCCACCTGTCACTCTATGCTTCAGAAATCTTGCATAATTTATGGGTTCCAGCTGCAAGTAAGGTCCCTGGTCAGTTGAATTTGTGGTAATTGAAAGAGAGATTATCTTAGGAGAACTTGACTTTTAATCAGGTGAACACTTAAAAGAGGTTAGAGAGATCTGAAGCCTGAGAGTGAGTCCATCTGCTGGTGGCTTTGAAGAAGTTCGCTGACCTGCTCGCTGATGTTGTAGGAGTGACTCATACCTAGGACCTGAGGGCAGCGGTAGGAGCTGAGGGTGACCCAAGCCAACATTCAGCAAGAATATTACAACCACAAGAAATTGAATGTGGCCAGCAACCTGAATTAGCTTGGAAGAGGGCCCTGAGTTGCAGGGAAGACCACAGTCGTGGCCACGCCTTGCTCTCAGCCTGCAGAGGACCTGAGCAGAGGACCCAGCTAACCTGGGACCAGGATCCTGACCCATGCACACTGTGAAATAATACATTTATTTTCTTTTAGGCCGCTAATTATTTTGTAATTTTTATGTGGAAATAGAAAACTGGTTCAGAAGGAGAGAGAAAAGATGAAAAGACAAGGGGAGGGAAGAAAAAGGAAGGGAAGGAAAAAGAGAAGGAAAAAGTAAAGGGGAAAAGGAAGGAAGGAAAGAACAAATGAAGGAAGGAAGGAACAAAGGCATGAAGGAAGGAAAGAAAGAATATTTGTCCACAATTTCTACTCCCTTGCTCTTTTTCCTGGGACAGAAAGATAGACTTAGCCACAGTTCATAAATTTTGAGGAGAGTCATGAGTCTTCATGAAGTCTGGTTTTTATTCTCTAAATTAAATTATGGAAGGTTTAGCAAGTTTACCGAAGTACATTATAAGCCAGTGCCACCTTTGTTTTGGCTTATTGCTTTAATTTAATTTAATTTTTACCGTCACCCGAGAACATGCTCATTTATTTATTTTTATATGTACGTATGTATGTATTTAGTGAGAGAGAGGCCTCTCTTATGCATCCCAACTGGGGACCAAACCCACAACCAGGCATGTGTCCTCACCAGAAATTCAACCTGTGAACTTTCAGTTTACAGGGTGATACTCCAACCAATTGAGTCACACCGGCCAGGGCTTGGCTAATTTTTAAAGCTGAGGGACACGAAAATGCTAAGATGTATAAGGGAGTTTGCTTATCTCTTTCCACCTTGAAGAGCTTTTAGATTTTACTTCCTTATTAAGGTTTTCAGCATCCTTTGGTATTTCACTCAAATTTTTAAAGACATACATATGTTTAATATACATTTTAAAAAGACATATGAGGTCTGTCCAGGAGGTATCCAGCCATGTAATACAAAAAGTAGAGACATTTAGGGAAGAAGACACAAGATACAAGAAACCTTGTACATAGGAAAATGACACCTCAGCCCCCTTCAAAGTAGGCACCTTGGGGCCTCACACAGTTCTCCCAATCGCCATTTTCCTGAATTTCATCATCGGTCTGAAACCTGTTCCCTTTCAAAGGTGATTTTAGTTTTGGGAAAAGCCAGAAGTTGCAGGATGCTGACTCTGGGCTACAGGGGGACTGAGTCACCTGGGTGATTTGATGTTTCACCAAAATCTCTGCACGAGACGTAATGCATGAGTGGGCCAATCACCAGTTGCCCATAGCTGTAGCCTTCTGCATCCAAATAGTTCCCATGGAGGAATGTTCAAGCTTAATGCAAAATCTGATGCAGATTCATTGCTCTACTTACTGAGCCATTTCAAATGGATGGCCACACAATACACACGCTCACTCAATGGCATCTATCACTGCCACTGACTGGAACTGTGAAAGCATCATTGTTCACACATGGGCAATACAGTCCACTCTCCTTGGCTGCCAGGTTACATCCATGTCATGCAAACTTCTCTTGTTATATTAACAATGGCTGGACAGACCTTGTACAATAAATTTCATCATATATAAAATAGTAGATATGTAACTAGTTAAAATATTAATAAAATGAACATTTATATACATATTACCCGATTACAAAAACTGCATTGTGGTTTAATTTATATTTCCCTTGTAAGTAACTGTTTAATTATGTTTTAATATATGTGTGGTCTATTTGTGTTTCATCTTCCATGCCATGTCTGTGTCTTTTTGTCCATTAAGTTTGTCTTTTTCACAAAGATTCATAGAAGTTCTTCATAAAATATATTATCTTTTCTCAGTTATATGAGTTGAAAATAACTGCTTTTAGATTACAGAATTGTCTTTTACTCTTATTTTTTTAAATTGTCATTTTTTAAAAAGACTTTATTCATTTATTTTTAGAGAGGGAGAGAAATATCAATGTGTGGTTGCCTCTTAGGCACCCCCTACTGGGGACCTGGCCTGCAACCCAGGCATGTGCCCTGACTGGGAATCAAACCGGCGACCCTTTGGTTCACAGGCTGGCACTCAGTCCATTGAGGCATACCAGCCAGGGTTGGTCTTTCACTCTTCTAATGCCTTCTTTTGTTGACCAACAGTTTTTAACTATAATGTAATGAGATTTATTAGTGTTTCCCTTTATTGGTTATTCATTTTTATCATTAGAAAACTTCCTCTTTGTAAAAATACTTAGAACATATTTTTTCTAAAACTTTTAAAGTTTTGTCTTTAAAATTTTTATTTTCCATATGCATAACCAATTTTCCTAGCGCCATTTATTTAATTGCCCATCCTTCATCCAGGATCTATAATGTCAGATATGACATAAATTAGGTTTTTTACAAATGCTTAATTTCCATCACATTCCATTGACTAATTTTTCTGGTCTCACACCAGTACCATACCCTCATAATTATTAGTACTTTCATTCAAATTTTTCCTGTGTAGTAAAACTCCTGGTTTTTTATTTTTAGGAGTGTCTGGCCTATTCTTGGCTATTACTTTTCCATATGATTTTCCCTCAAAATTTTATTATGAAAAGCTTCAAAATGAAAAGAAGTTGAAAGAATTTCATAGCAAACACCCGTGAATCCATTTCCTAGATTCTACAATGAACATTTTATTATATGGCTTTGTCACATAATTATCCATCACTTTTACATCATCCATTAATATACATATGATTTTAAAAAATTAAAATGTAATGTCCCATAAACCTTACTGGAGTGCTATTGGAACTAAATTGAATATATGCAACACATTACTGATAACTGATATGGTTATAATACATACATGTTCATATAACCCATAAACATGTTATTGTGGTCCTTTTTCATCTCTTATGCCTTCCAGCGAAGTATTATATATATATATATATTTTTTTTCTTAGAGCCCTTGCAAAGCTTTTGTTAAATCTATTCACACACTTTTACTGTTGATTTTTATGTGGTATTTTAAAAAGTTATATATTCTCAATATCTCTTCCTGGTATATGAAAATTCACTAGGCTTTTTAATATTGACTTGGAAACTGATAATCTTTTGAAACTAATAACCTGGGTACCTTGTTAAAGTCTTTCAATAGTTCTAATAATTTACATATGTAATCTTTTGAATTTTCTGTATATACAATTATATGTTCTGTAAATAATTATGGTTGTTAATTGTTCCTTTCCAGTTTTCATACTTTGATTTCTTTTTATTTTCTTATTTCAAATATATTTCATAATATGAATAGAAGTTGTGATATCAGCCATTTTTATCTTATTTCTAATTTTAAAGCTATTGGTTTAAAGTTTTCACCCCTGCGTTGGTATTTGTTGTAAGCTTTATGAGATGGTGGGTGGGTAGATATTTTAGTTTGTTAGCAAATTTGAAATTTACTTTTAAAGCAAATTATGACTTTCCATGTAGCTCTGAATGTTTTAGAATTTAAAGCAATGAATTTGAAACTCTAAGAGTTTCTTTTTAATTATGATAAAATTTCTCAAGGGGCAATCTCTCTTTTTCATATGTTTACTTTTAGCCACTTCCCAAGCACCTACTCCAACTGCCCATCTTTGCTGTAGGCCTAATACTGCATATGCACTTAACCAACACCCACTGATTAACATCGAGAATTCATGTGCCTCTCTGAATTAGTAGCTGTTGCCAAAATAATGCCATGTTCCAATCTGCCCTGAGCTCAGTGGCTTACCGAGGCATTGATTTTCCCAGCCCTTGGTTGGCAAGTTTGTTGGAGCATATTTGCTTCCGGATGTTCCTTGGTTGACCTTGGCTTTAGGTTTCAGGTTGAGTTTAGATCTCTTTATGGTTTTTTTCCACTTTCTTTGGATGAGTAACATTCTTAAGAATAAGAGACGACAAATCAAATGACACAAACACATTTAGTTATTCTACTTGTGTTCTGTATGCTAAAAACTCATTAGCCAAAGCAAGTCACGTGGCCAGATCCAACATCAGTGGGGTAGAGAAATACACACTGCCCACTAGAGTGCAGTTTAAGGTCACACAGCAGAGAGAGGGCTTTCATATGTAATGATTAAATGAAATAACATATATAGAGTGCTTAAAACATAGTAAATGGTGAATAGGATTTCCTATTCCTATTGTTATTTTTATTATTAATAAAATTGCTATTAAAATAGATTAAACTGGTTGATCTTTAGAATATTTGCTTGGTACTTCTAAATTTTTATGATTTTACTTTCCAGTTTACCATTTAGATTGTCCTTTCCTCCCCCTTCGTCTCTCTGTTCCTTTTTTATTATAATACAAATAATAACTTCAGTTTACTGATCCAGATTTTGGCTTTAAGTAATAAGTGTCTTTGGCATCCTTATGATTATAGTCTCATAATGTTCAATAATCTCAGAACCTTTACTGGCTGTGAAATTCAGTTTTGTGCCTCGCTGAAGAAATGTTGGTTGTTTATTTACTCTTGTGTGTCTGCAGTGGCTGAATGTTGTCTTGTGCAGATAACTGCTTTTGATTCAGAGGCAACATGATTTCAGACCTAATTACTACAGAAGTAATTGCTCCCTGGCAAATGGGACCTGCCAATCTGCCCAGACTTCAAATGTCAAAGAGCCAACCGAATGCAGGGCATGTTCAGATCCTCTAATGGAAATCCATTGCTCTTCTCAGTCTGGTGGTTTGAGGGACTAGGATTTTAGCCACCCAATTGCAAAATGGGACTCATGATATCCCTGTTTCATCTAACACCTAAAGTCAATGAAAGCATGACAAGGAGGGTGCATGATCACTTAAAATGGTAGGTATAAACTGATTTTGCAGACCATCCACCTTCAGTCTATAAAAGAAGTCAGAGAGATCTAGAGGGGTGGGTTGGAGATCTGAGAGGATTTTTTAAGAAAGAGTTTTTAGTATATTGCTCAGTTCTTTTCCTCATGGGGATGGAATAGAGGGGAGGCTTCTTCGTGACCTCAAATCAAGTGAAATGGGCTTCAAAGGGATGAAATGGAAACTTCCATATGGTTCTCTGCTTTTTGGAGGACACAGCTGACTGGTATCTGAGACAGGGTTGATATACCTAAAAGCAAGATGTTCTCTGCCTAGAGCTTCCTGCTTTGATGGTAAGACATGGAATGACATGAGTCTTTTCCATGGATCAAATGTGGGCCACATGTGAGAAAGAACGCTGCCCTTGAACTGCCTTAGATTCTGTGTAAGTACCTGGGGTAGAGAGGGCAAGGACAGCTCATCAGAGAAAGCTGCAGCTGTATGGTAGAAGCCAGCAGCTGACAGGAATTGTGAGCCTTGAGCCAAAGCCAATGAGTTCTCTTTGTTCTGCAGGTGAGAAGTTTCAACAAGGGCAGGAGCTCTTCAAAGAACTCTTAATACAGGCTGACAGTGACCAGAGGGGTGAGGGGAGGGAATTTCAGGGGAAAAGGGGAAGGGTTTATGGGAACAAGTATAAAGGACACACGGACAAAAACAATGGCAGGGGTGGAAACGGGAGGGAGGTGGGGAGGGCTGGGATGGGAGTAAAAGGCAGAAAACTGTACTTGAATGACAATTAAAATAAAAAAAAAAAGAACTCTTAATCTGCCTCATGAGTGCCAGTCAGCTTTACACATCAGCCATCCAGGGGAAACCAGTGTCAGATTGCATCAATTCTGGCTCTAGCAGGAACTTCTTCTCTGTATTACCTCTTTGCATTCCCTCTCCTGACCCCAGTCGCACCTTCCATCTAGTAAGAAAGAGAGGAAGCTGACTGGGTGAGGTGGAGCACAGGGACAGGCAAGAGCGGACATTGAGAAACGGTTGAATGTGTAGGCTCAAACTGGGAGTGCAGCTCCAAATGAGGGAGGAGAGAAATTTTGATTTCAAACTTTGAAGTTTTGGCTTTACTTATAATTATAAAATGGACACTTTAGGGGAAAATGACTGTATTATTTGAGAATGCATGGAAAACCATTTCTATCTTCCCAGAATTTCTTCTGAGAGCAGAGGAAGAACTAACCCCACAGAATGAACAAATATTGGGGTTGGTGGTGAAGAAGACTGGTTTTATAATTGCACCCTACTAGTTCTACACATTCACACCTTCAGAGAGGAGGTTTTTTATTTTCTTGAAGCAGTTCCCTTGACTTCTTATTCTAAAGAATGTTGGTTCTCAAACTTGGGGATGATACTTACATAAGGGGTTCTTTGCCCTCTATCCACTAGCAGGAACAGAAGACACTTGTGGGGTGTGTGTGTGTGTGTGTGTGTGTGTGTGTGTGTGTGTGAAAGGATGAATATAAACCAAAAAGCTACCCAATGGATGGCTTCCTTCTCTAGCACCCTTATTTAAAAATTCCTCCTGCAGGTAGACCTCACACTCCTGTAAAAGATTTTGCAATGTAAGTATCAGAATCATCTGGAAATTAAAAAAAAATTACAGATTCTTTTGCTCCACTGTGGAGCCAATGACTCAGAATCTCTGGGAGGTTTAGGAAGAGTCTTACAAATCTGTAGTCCACCATGCTGTGCGGTCTGGCATTTGGGAGGATGGGTGAGAGATTTTGAGGGGGCTGGAATCTGCAATGAATTTATTTGCTCTAAAAAGATTAGGTATGCTGATGATAAGAATGAGGCTTTGAGAGTGTCTGCTATGTATTCTTTTTTTCTTCATCTCAAACATTTAGATTGCTATTTTAAGCCACCAGATAGAAGTTAGAATGTTTACTGGATTGGTCTTTTTCCACTCTACTGGAACATTACTTCTATTCTAGTGGCTTCTTGGCCATCTGGTAATTCTGTTGATGGGAGCAAAAATGGAAAACAGAGGGCACTATTAGCCCACAACTCCAAAACATAACAGTTGTCTGATTTTTCCACCAATCCTGCCAAAACTAGGCCAATGACAATATTGTTTCTAACCCACACGCCTTCCTCAGGCCAATTTGGAGACTCATCTCTTGTGGCAGAACAAGTCTGTCCCTGATGGAAAAGTATCAATAGGTTAAAAAATAAAGATTCGATCCAGGAGTTTTGCCAGCATCAAGAAATACGCTTCATCAGTGTGGCTGGGTATAGGATAATGATCACTAATTTTCTTTGTCTTTTGCTTTGGAATTCTTTGCCGATGTTGAATAAGAACCAAATGAAATGCAATGCATTGCTTTATTAGTGTTCTCTTAGCCAGTATACTAATTATTTTCCCTGACAAATGTCTGTGAGGAGGGGTGTTACAGTAGCCTGATTTATGGCTACTTCAGTTTGCCAGTCATATGCTCATGTTAGGATTGCACAAATAGAAGACTATTTTAAGTGGCAGAAACATGAAATGTTAAAGTTTATTTCTGAGTGATTTTATTTTTGTTCTTGATTTAGAAGCATTAATATATTTTCTTGACAACTAAACAGTGAGGGAGATGTTCCAGCTGATCTAAATACCTATAGACTGAAGAGAAACACATTTATCTACTTACTGAGATTTGAGTATATTGTCAAGATGAAAAATTTTAGATAAGGCACCCTCTTTACCTAATTAAACACCAGAGGACAGTAAGACTGGGGACTGGTGTTTTATTATTTGTAAACTGAAGAGAGGAGGATTTGTTTCTTTGAATGGTGAGGGAAACAATATAATAATTATTCTCAGATGACTGAAGAGCTACTCTAGGGAAGAAGTTTTGTCAGGCGCCAGAGGGTAGAATTAGTGTCCCCTCCCTCAGTCCCCATATTGAATTGGTCATTAAATACTGATGATGATCTGATCTCCTTATCTCTCAGATTCACTGGGTTGCCTGTGTCCTCACTTCTAGTACCTGGGTTTAGACATCTCCTGTTTCGGGAGGGAGAAACAGAGAGACGTTAGGAGAGGAATGGGGAAGGAACTTACAAAACATTTACAGGTCTCTTCTCTATTCCTTCTTAGGTTTTCTCCTTTTTCTGATTCATTCTTGATACATTATAGTAATTGTTCAAATCAGAAAGCTATCGTGTTACTCCTTCACTTAACATTCTTTACTGATTCCCCCTGGCCTGGAGATTCCCCCTTGCATAGAGTAAATATTGTATGAGTCCACTTCATATTTTGATTCTATTGTAAGTGGAATAAAGTCTGAACTCCTCACTGTGCTGTACAAGTCTCTTCCTAATTTGCCTCTTGCGGACTTCTGCCAGTGTTTTTTTAAAGCCCTATTTAAGAGGGGACAACCACTGCTGGGCATCATCAGAGTTGTCATGAGGCCCAGAATGTGGTGTGTGACCATGTAGTGCTGTCTTACACATTTTCAGGAGAAGCTAGAGATCTCTCAATATTAAAATGTTGACTCAGTATGTTTAAAATTGTGCAACCAGAGAGACAAAATACCTGTGGGCCAGCTTTGGCTCCCGATGGCCCTGTTTGTAATCTTGGCCACTACTGTACCTGCCAAGTGATCGCCTGTGTGACCTTCAGGTACTGTGTGGTCTTCAGCAGCATACTTAGCCAAAGAGCCCTAGGACCTCTTCTGCAAAGTGTTTTATCTTCTAGAGTTCTCAGAATTTTTTTCTCTCTGAAGTATTAGTTTAGCAATTTTAAAAAGAAAAAATATATTTTATAATTCTTATATTGACACTGACTTATTTTTCTAAACTCATAAGCTATATATATTTTGAAATGAAAGGGTAATTTAGCTATTTCATTCTTTCTTTTTATTTTTTTATTTAATCTTTATGATTTTTCCCCATTACCATTTAGCCCCCTTCTACCCCCCACACCCCCAGCAATCCCCACACTGTTGTCCATGTCCTTGAGTCTTATTTCCTTTTGGCTCAATCCCTCCACCCTTTAACCTCCTCATCCTCATCAGCCCAGGGGAAGGGAAAAACAGAAAGTGAAAAAGATAGGATCCAGAGGTTACACATATTTCTTCTGCTTAGATTTCTTTTAGACAGGACATAGTTAAGTGTCTACACTTACTACCAAGAAAAGCTAAAATATAGTGGCTTCTATTATTAAAACGAAGAGAAAATCATTCCAATATTGAGTCTTCTTACGTAGGAACAAGGTGTATTGCTCCAGTTATTTTGATCTCCTGTATTCCCTCAGCAATAGTTTATAGTTTTCGGTCTACAGGTCTTTCACATCTTTTATCAGATTTATTTTTAATGACTTCATATTTTGATTCTATTGTAAGTGGCATTATTTTTAAGTCTTGCTTGTTGTATGTATGTAGAAAAACAGGTATCAGTTCTTTCCAAGTTAATTTATAACTTTAATACAAATCTGATTAAAATCTATCAGGTATGTGTGTGTGAGTATGTATGTGATATATATAAGCTGATTCTAAAATTCACATGAAAATGCCAAGGACCTAGAATAGCCCAAATGATTTTGAAAATTAAGAACAAAATTAGAAGACTAATACTACTTGATTTCAAGATTTATTATAAAGATATGGTAATCAATAAGCTATGGAAATGGCATAAGAATAGACTAATAGATCAATGAAACAATATAGAAAAAGGCACACAAGTATATGGACTGATTATTTTTGACAAAGGTGCAGGGACTGTTTAGTGGAGAAAGAATAGTCTTCTAACAAACAACGTTAGACTAAATGGATATCTCTATGTAAAACAAAGCAAAGCAAAACAAAACAAACTTTATATTTACCACCATATACAAAAATAAACTCAAACATCTCAAAATAGATCATAGTCCTAAATGTGAAACCTCAGACTATAAAATGTCCAGAAGAAAGTAGAAATGCACATCTTTGTGACCTCAGGTTAAGACAACGATTTCTTATATATGACACCGAAAGCATGATCTATAAAATAAAATATTGGGAAATTGGGCCTTATCAAAATTAAAAATTTTTTCTCCAAAAGATACTGTTAAAAATATGAAAAGACAAGCCACGGATTGTCAGAAAATATTTGCAAGGCACATATATATCAGCTAAAAGACTGCATCCTCAATTTAAAAAGAATTCTCAAAACTCAGTAATATGAAAACAACCCAATTAAAAATGAGCAACGACTTCACCAAAGAAGCTATATGGGTGGCAAATAGACACATGAACATATGCTTAATATCATTATTTATTAGGGAAATGCAAATTAAACCATAATGAGATACTACTACCCACATATTAGAATGATTAAATTAAAAGATTAACCAAATATTGACCAGGATGTGGAAGAACTGAAATTCTCAAATTGTGCTGTTGCGAATATAAAACGATACAGGCACTTTGGAAAAATTTAGCAATTACTTACATGATTAAGCATACACTTATATGACCCAGCTATTCACTCGAAGGTATTCGCCTAAGAGAAAATAAATAATGTCTATTACAAAGACTTTTACATGAATGCTCATAGCACCTTTATTTGTAATAGCCCCAAACTGGAAAAGAGTCAACTATTCTTCAATAGGCGAATGAATGAGCAAATCATGGCATATGGAATACCACTAAGTAAAAAGTGGAAAAAATATTGATATATACAATGCCATGAATATGTCTCAAAATTATTATGTTAGTGAAAGAGGTCAGACATAGAGTATATATTGTATGAGTACATTTCCATAAAACTTTGAAAGTGAAAACTTATCTATATTGACAGAACAGATAACGTGTTGCCTGGGAGTAGGATGGGTAGATGACAGAGATTACAAAGGCATGTGGAAGTTTTAAGGGTGATGGAATATTGACTCTCTTGAATGTGGTAATTGTTTCATAGGTTTATACATATATCAAAACATCACATTGTACACTTTGTGTGTTTATTGTATGCTGATTATACCTCAATAAAACTGTTTTCAAAAAGGAAAGAGGAAAGATATAAGGAGCAAATAGTATACAGAGTTATTTGTAGCTTATATTAATTTTTAAAAACATTAGGATTCAATGGAGTTGAGTGGATTTTTGACTGTTTTCAACTATGTTAAAGGAGGTTCATGTGCATAAAAGCTTAAGCATAGATGTGGTTCAAAGGCCATTTTAGTTATCTTCATGTTCCCAAATGGAAAAGATGTAACTAGCATCAGAATGATTAAGAAGATATCAGAAGACCAGGATTAATGTCACTTTTCTCCAAATATACTGGAACTGGCTTGTTTAGCTAGCCATTCTTATTTTGCCACTTGTAAAATGTTCAAAATCATATTTCACTCAGAGGACATAGTGAGAAAAAACAGAATAGCTAGCTAGGAAATTGCCCTCAGAGTGTTTGAAGTAGCAATCATTACTATTACTATATGTTCTCTTCTCTTGCTTTCTTCGTAGTTTCACCATTCCTTGGAAATCTCTTTTGCCATTCAACTTCCGTTGGTATCTTTTCTTTTTAGAGCAAAATGCATTGAGTTGGCAGATTTGACTGACTTCTGAAGCCTCTAGTGACTCTGAAGCTGACAAAACTCAATTCTTTTTGGCCCAGCAACTGAAGGGATTTGTCAGCTTTAAGTGCTTTCGAGGCTGTTGTGACTCTTCTTCAAGCTTGGCCCTGGAGGTGCAGTGGACTCAGTGAAGAATGAGAGAGTCTGTTTTTATACTCACAGAGCATTGAGCAAAACTTAGCTGCCTTAAAAGAGTTAGGGGAAGACTGGACTGTACCCCTTGACATAGAGGTGCTAGGATTTCTCTGGAGTGTCTGCTTAGGGGGAGCCATTTTAGCTGTCTAGAGCAGTGTCCAGCACAGAGGCCGCACACCTGGGAGACAGGAGTATAGATCCTTCAGAGAAAAGCATTGAGGTGTGCACAAGTAACAACATTATCATTATCACCAGGCATATCTCTGTCTGTATGAGAAGGCTTGTGGGGAGGGGAGCAAGACGCCACGACTGCTGGAGGAGCTTATTGAGAGGACCTGACTGCCGGTTGACTTGCAAGCTAAATGTGGGCAGTTGGAGGGTCCCCACCCTCACCCCTCTCCTTGGAATGTACATTCTGCCTACTGTTCCTACACTAGGAGCTACAGTCATGTGCCACTTAATGATGGAGTTATGTTCTGAAAAATGCATCCTTACGTAATTTCATCAGTGTGTGAACATCACAGAGTACACTTACACAAACGTAGAGGGTATACTACACACCTGGGCTACATGGTACAGCCCAGTGCTCCCAGGCTTCAAGTCTGTACAGCATATTGCCATACAAAACAACACAAGGTTAACTCAAGCACAAGAGAAAATGGTGCAATAAAAATGCAGTAAATACACGATGAATGAAATAGCATAACATAGCATAGTGTCTCACAGCAAACTTTTTTAATGAGTAGAAGGAATACATTCTGAAATAATACAAAGTATAACATAGTCTTTTTAAAAAAGATTCTCTTTATTTTTAGAGAGAGGGGAAGGGTGGGAGGAAAAGGGAAGGAAATTTTGATGCATGAAAGATCCATCCATTGGTTGCCTCTCACAAGCTCTCCCACAAGCCCTCCCATGCCTGGGTTGCTGGGAACCTGGACTGCAACCCAGGCATGTACCCTTACTGGCAATCGAACCAGTGACCTTTCGGTTTGCAGGCTGGCACTCAATCCCCTGAGCTACAGCAGCCAGGGCCATAGTCTTTTTTTAAATCTTCATCTGAGGATATGTTTATTAATTTTATAGAGAAAGGAAGGGGGGAGAGAGAAATATTAATGTGAGAGTGAAACATCGATTGGTTGCCTCCTGTGCGTGCCCCAACTGGACATCAAATCCACAACCTAGGTACATGCCCTGGCCAGGGATCGAACCCACAACCTTTTGGTTTATGGGATGATGTTCCAATGAATTGGGCCACCCGACCAGGGCAACATAGTCATTTACTAGCATTATCAAGTATTACATACATAATTATATGTGCTATATTTTTCTATGACTGGAAGCGCAGTAGGTTTATTTACATCTGCATTACCACAAACACATGAATACATTTCCCTTTAACTTCACGACAGCTGGCATCAGAACCATTCCAAATCAGGACGGCTAGAAGTCCTGGCTGGACGTTATGAGGTCACGACGTAACGTCATGGCGTCTAGACGTCACAGCGTCACTGAGGGATAGGAATTTTTCAGCTCCACTATAACCTTATGGGACTAGGGTGGAATATGCAGCCTGTTGTTGACTGAAATTTCCTTACGCAGTGTATTATTTACTGTGTTTCAAGGACACAGTCTTGAGAGAGGAGGATGTTGTTAGACCATCCGGACTGGTCTATGGGGCTGAACCAAGTTAGGGCCACTGTGTAAACTTTGAAGATTCTTGTGGTCAGGTGTGGACATCTATTTTTCTTGCAGCCCTAAGTCAAGCCTTCTGCGTAAGTACCCTTGCTTAGTAAACCTGATGCCTGTCAGTCTGGAGTGGACTGTTCCTTTCTTTGCGCTCTTCTTTTGCTCTCTGTATGGATGCCAGTTTCAAATTTTACCCGGATAACAAACCAAACTCCTGAGATTGCAAACCTACAGTGATCCTTGGAGTTGAAGGGAAGGCTGTCTCCCCAGCCCTTGTCTCAACAGGATGCCAGAGCCAAAGGAGGAAGAATCCAAGAGGACTGCTTGAAGGAGGGGGAGACCTACTTTTTCATTCCTGGCTGGATTCTTGCTGAACTGCAGAATCAGTAAGTCCGTCCCGTTGTTGTTAGGGTAAAGTGTGGTAAGAGAATTATTGCGGGAACAACAATGATTAATAGCACTTATAGAGAGCTTACGTGCCAGGCCTTGAATATACACAAATTTATGACCCACCTAACAACCTTATGTGGTAGGTATTATGTTCTCTTTTGTAGAGATAAGGAAGCTGATACTGTGAGAATCTAAGTTAGTCTTAGTGACTAATTCTTAGATGGTAAAGTAGATATCTGTCCTAGGGTGTGAGGTCAATTCACTGGCAGTTATTGGCTGCCAGATAGTAAAAGGGTAGGAGCAAAATGATCTGGTAACTTCTAAAGATATGTCAATTATAGTTAAAGTGATAAGAATAAAAGTGAGACTAAATGGCCAATCTAGAATTTTTTATAATTTTAATGTCATTTTATAGCAGGTGCAGCAGTATTTCTATTTCTATTTTTAGAAGAGATACCAACCTTTACAAAAATGTATTGCTAATATCGATATTTTAGCTTGTTTTAAACCTCTGCTATCTTTCTGGTGTGTTCTAGGAATTTTAAATTTTTCCACCACTTCTAGAAAACAGAGAATATTCTTGAACTAAAAGCCACATTAGTCTTCATTTTTATAGACTTCAGAGCATAATCACAAGTATTCGCCAGTTTGCTTCTCACAGTCAACTGTAATGGAGGGAAGTGGCTATCAGTATCCTATTTTGCACATGATAAGACACAGGTGCTAATCAGAGACACACAGTGACTCCCTCAATGTCACACAGCTGATCCAAAACAGGGTTGAGACTCAGTCTTACGAAACATTCCTATCAAATCCTTAATCTTACAAATCCTTCTCAAAACATTCCCTGTCAGGCCTTATCATCCACATATCCTTTTTTAATCTACTGAAGAAAAGTTTTTCATGTAACTGTTTGTTGTAACTTAAAAGCTGGAAATTGAGGGTGTGTTCAAGTTATTTCTGAAATTCTACGTATAAAAATGATTCTTAATATAAATATGAGATGCATTACATGGTTGCCATAGCTAAGAGCTATGAGGTTTTTTTATGTTTAAATTTCTGAATAATTAAATGAACAGCAGCACATATATTGTAAGTTTCTTAAATTTAATTAAATGATACCCCTATATAAGCACTATTGTGAAATGTATGTGTAATGATTAAAGGGTTTGGTACATATAATTTTCCCTACTGCTTAAAAGGTCACTAGAAAGAAAAAAAGTGACAAATATGCTGTTTTAAGCTTTTTTTTTTTGCCACTTTAAAAATGTCACAGTGAGTGAAAGGAAAAAGCTGCCTGATAGCAGATGAATGGGTATTGACAGCTGCACAGTGTTAAATGCTGCATGGTGGAAAGAGCTAGTGAAGGAAAACAAACTGCATTCGTGTTTCCATATTGCTTTTTATTAAATTTAAGTAAAGAGACTTTAACTTTGATTTATATCTGAATTTGCTAATGAAAGCAATTTGTTAGACAAACCCATGTACACACAGAAAAGAGAGGTATAGAATATAAGACATTTTAATTATGCACTAAATGTAAAATTATCCTGAAAACACATGTGATATTTTATGGTGTCCATATGGCATTGCATATGTAGCTTATAATATACAACTGGTATATGGATAACATATGATATAGATGTAAAGCACACCCTACAAACTTAGAATTCTCTGGTTACACACACACGCGCATTCATACACAGAGGCAAAGTATTCACTATTTCTCTGTGCTTAATGTACATTTAACCCTTGTGCCTGTGTATTCATGTTATGAAGGGCTCAGGTTACTTTCTGGGGGTGTGTTAGATTTCTTTTGGCTTGAGCAACTCTTTCCCCAGAAGTCTAGAAAATTCATCATGTTGGAAGGCCAGGTGTTCTCCATTTGCAAATATTATTACCTTGTAGGATTAGGAGAAGATTTAATTATAGGAAAGGAAAAATAAACAAATCAGGAAGCAGAAAGTCCTACTACATCCCACTGTCGGGGGTATGCTGTAGGACACATTTTCTGTGGGTTCTCATAATGCAAGGAGGACCTTCTAAGCTGGAGACCACAGGGCCTCTGTTGGCAGATTCTGATACTCAGTCATGAGGAACCCTGAGGCTGTACCTTTTGCTTTTCGTTCTTTAACCTGACTGTCTACTTACAGAGCAGGCCAGATTGATGTCTCTCCTGGCTAACCCTCATTCCCAGGAGAAACCCATCTTCCACACATAGTCTTAATCACCACAGACATATCTCTTGTGTAACTGTTTCCCCCACTAGCCTGAAGTAGGGACTCATCCTTTCCCTCCTCGGATCCTCACCACCTAGTACATTAACTGCCACCTAGTAGGTGTCAATAAATATTGAATGAATGAATGATTGCAACTACATCCCTACAGTGAAATTCCGAAATCTTCGAAAGTGAAATATATTTCTGGAGTTCTTTAGTACTGGGGGTAATTTTTCAGATTTTTTGTTGCCCAAAATCACAAATAGATGAAGTCTGTGTGAAGTTTTCCTGAATTTTCTCACTTTTAGATCATTCCTTCTAAAGTAATTCTTTCATGCTCTGCCCTCACAGTTTGTTTTGGTAACAGTAAGCCCACAATTATATCAAAGATGCTATTTCTTCCTGTCCCAACTTGAGAAAAAATTACCAGACATCATCTTGGATTACGTAGTTAAAATCTACAAGGAGATAGTGAAGAGTATTAACGGAAAATACGTGGACTTTGGAGTTAATTTTTAAAAACTTTGTAGACATCTTTAGGGAATATACAACCCAATACCCAAAAATTACATTAACAAAATTACTTTGTTGTGTAATTAGAGTATTCTGCCAGCATACATAAATTTTGAAAATGAGCGCTGTCAATTTCTATTTTTAAAAATATATCTTGTGATGGAGGAATAATAATGATCACACCTGGATACAGCTTTATAAATAAAAAAATTAACTCGCATGAAATTATATTCAAAGATGCTAATGAATGTCACTATTGCTTAAAAAGAGAGATGATGATTTTTTAGAACCTCAATATGTACTTACGTGTTAACAAATGTATTTATGTTTCACAGCCAACTATGCTGTAGTTTAAATTCATGAAATAGTGTAAGTGCTTTTTGAGATATGGTCATTTTTATTATTTTCCATGATAAAATGCGTCTAACCCTTATTACCAAGGATATCTCTCCCTTTTTTGATTTTATAGGTAGCTTGGGGTATCTACACATGATATAAAAACAAACATAAGAAAACTAAAACCCTGTCAACCTGTTAATGCCTTTGTGATGCCAAATAATAGTAATTAATTTTTCTCACTGAATCAACTAATTTTTCAAGTGAAATCAAGCAAATAAATACCCTATAATTTAGTTTTCTGTCGACAACATTGTAATTCCAATGATGATTTAAAAAATCATCTAGCCTGTGGTTTCGTATCCTGAGCTATCCTGAAGACTGGCAGACCACCACACTCATTTGCCCAGACATTTTGTTTCGTTTACACCCCTTTAAAGATTATCTGCCCTAGTTGTTCTGAAGGAAAAAGTAAACATATTTCTGAATTTGCCAAAATAATAGAATTGTCTGGTGATTTTGAACTTCTATTTCTGAACCAGGAATGCCAATGTTTATTTCCAAGGGGAATAGCAGTAAGGGTAATTATTTATTTCCTTTTCTTCCAGCAGGATTCGAAGCTCACAGCTTTGCTTCTTACACTTTACTCTCTCTCTGTCTCTCCTGGAGTGGTCTGTAGAGAAATTAGATAATCGTAAATAAATATCCCCCCGCATCCTGTTCAGTTCATCCTGCTGACGAAATGACTGAAAACACATCTCTTGCTAAAAAAAAAGGATTAAGTATTTTTTTGTTAAGTGTGTGATGGGAGGAGAAACTTCTCTGGCCCCATCAAAATTTCGGTGTTATAAAGTTGGGCTAAAGAGAGTTTATTTTGGCCTCCAGAGAGAGGCCTGGGGTTGGGAGAAGCACATTAAAAGATGGGGGTTGTCTTTTCAGAACATATCACTTAATCTGAGGAAGTTTGGGGGAGGGTAGACTATAACCATAAATTAGAACTTGGCTGAAATACCAGGATCAATGCCCTTCTCCCTGATAAAGTTCCCAAGGGACTGCTAATGATCCCAGGAGGTCTAACAGAGAGCCAGACTTACGGAGCATTTATAACTTACTAAAGCTCTGACTACATAAAGCCAGTAATTGAAGCATTCTTTATTTAATTGGCTTTGCTTGCCAATCATAATGGCCATTTAGATTGACTGTACAGTCAATAGATTCTATGTTTAATAGGTTTGCATATATCAGACTGACCTTTTCCACTGTGTTGTCTTTAAGCATATGGACACAGTGGCATCAAAGTGAATTTCATTTGTTTAGTTGGATTTTCTAGGTGGCGTACATACCTCGGTGAACAGGTTGAGCACTTTTGGGAATCAGAGGAACTCTTAAGGGATCAGAAAACTATATGGCTTATGGAGGCCATAACTTAATTCCAGGGAATAGCTGATGTTGAAGAATAATTTGGGTGCTAAGAAAATTTAGTACATCACATAATAATTTACTAAACAGTACCCAGGAGGTTTGAAGAGGTAATGTAATTTCCGAAGCTGTGTAAGTTACTCCCAGAGAGCAGCTTAGCATGCGTGGAAGAGAGTTCAGTGAGCCTCCATTATTTTTTATCATACCTGGTTTCACCTTTGAAATCTGTTTTGGGCTTGTTTCATTTCTAATTTGAAATTTATAAAATGTGAGCTTTTGGTAGCATTTTTAATCATATCACTGCCTTTGAAATCTCTTTGCATTCTCAGGGTCTTCTCAAAATTTATAAAATAGCTTTCAGAATTCACTATAGAAAAAGTCCTTGCTGTAAATTTTGCTTCTATTCTTATTATTTCCCAAGAAGAAATAGCCACTGGATTTTAGCCATGTCAACTAACTCTGATATTTATTCTCTGAAATTTCTGAGACTAAAAGCAATTTTACAAGATATCTTAAGATATATGAAGTATATGAGTTATATGAGATGTACAGGTTTGGTGTTTTTCCAGTTTATATTTTAATATTACACACATTATAATACACACACTATATAGTGTGCTTTATATATACACACACACTATATATCTATAGTATTATTTTTATATGACATACATATATTGTAGATATACCATATTTTGCCATGCATAATGTGCACTTTTTGCCCAGATTTTTGAGGAAAAATCAAGGTGTGCATTTTACATGGGTAGTACTAATTCCATAGCTATATAAATGTTTTTAATTCTTTTATTTATGCTTATGCATTAAAAGTGTAACTCTAGAAAGCAATAACAATATCCATATGCAAAATAATGCCTTGGGATATGATAATTGGTTTTGTTTCTAAATATAAATAGCTAAAAAGCTGAATTAAAAAATTAAAACAAAAGGTTCTTTTCCCCTGAGAGTTTGGGCCAAAAATGTGAGTATGCATTATACACGGGAGTGCATTGTACATGGCAAAATAGGGCAATACACATCAATGCTCATAATAATGCTTGCCCCTGGGGGGAGAGGGAGAAGGGTTCGACTAGGATGAAGAGTACAGGTGCCTTCACCTATATAATTTCTTTCTTTTAAAAGTTACATGAGGCAAGTTTGACAAAATATCAGCATATATAAAAACTGCATAGTAGTTACATAAAGTCTTACTGTATTATTCTTTGCACTTCCCTGTGTTTTGAAGAAATTTTTAATAGAAAAAAACTACTAAAGCTGGTTTGCTTGATGTTGCGTTCACGCCGAATTCTTTCTCACCCATTGTTTTTTATTTAACTTCTTAAATTCTTGTCATTTTTTTTCTTCTTTAAAATAAGAAAGTTTCTTTGGCATTGTTTAAAGAATGATGAAAATCTCATTTAGATCTGAGTTGCAAAATCCTTGCTAATTCATGAAGGCATTTATTTTTTAAACATTAGTTTCAGTCTGTCCCTCAGACTGTCACATCTTTCTTCAGGGGTTTCTCATAGTCCTCAGCCTCCTCCATCTGCTCTTCTAAAAGGAGAACACTGAATCAATTTGTCAGACATGGCACAATCAGATCTAAGATGTTCAGTTGCCTGACCATTTGTAAAGCATTTTCTGGAAATTAGGAATGGACCAAAGAACTCTGACTTTTTTTTTAAGGCTTTCATTTAGCCTTGACTTTGTGAGATTTTCATTCATGTTTCTACTCAACTTTCTCTACTGGGAACATGAATAAATTTTGCTCAAAGTTGAACCACAAATAGCACTACCACTTGTTATTACTCAGTGGTTATTCCTGGTCAAGATGGCAGATTAGGTAAATGCTAGTCTCACTTTCTTCCACAACCACATCAAAATGACAATCACAATCAAAATTGCAGAACAACCGTTATTGAGAATCACCTGAAGACTAACTGAACAAAATTTCAATAACTAAAGATATGAAAAAGGAGCTATGTCTAGACTAATCAGAGAGGTAGAGATGCAGAATGAGCATATTTCATAGCCATGTGTGGTGGTTAAGAAACAGGAGGGAGGATACCTTGGCCATGGAGGTCTACCCTGAGAAGGGAGGGATCCCAGTCACACCCTGGACTCCCTAGCTCAGGGTTCCATTGCTGGGAAGGAAATCCCCATAATATCTGGCTGTGAAAAAAAGTGAAGGCTATGGCTAAGGGAGGCAATGGACTTCTGGAGTCCCAGACATCTCAGGAAGAAACAGGAAATCTGAATAGACCTGAATAAATCTGAATAATTGCTAATACAATGAAATCAGTAATGAAAGAACTCCCAACAAACAAAAGCCCGGGACCAGATGTGTTCACAGTTGAGGTTTACTAAACATTCAAGGAAGAATTACTTATCCTGCTCAAACCATTCCAAAAAAATTTAGGAGAATGGGAAGATCCATTCTCTTTAGGGAAGATCTCCAAAAGTCCAGCATTACCCTGATACCAAAACCAAAGACACCATACATACAAAAAGAAAATTATATAATAATGTCCATGAAGAACATAGATGTGAAAATCTTCAACAAAATATTAGCAAATCAAATTCAGCAATACATTAAAAAGATCATATACCATGATCAACTGGCATGTATTCCCAGATGCAAGGCTGTTTCAATATTCACAAAACAATTAATGTGATACACCATGTAAACAGAATGAAAAGTAAAAATCATGTGATCATATCAATAGATGCATAAAAACCATTTGGCGAAATCCAACATCCACTTATGATAAATACTCTCAGCAAACTGGGGACAGAGGAAGTATATCTCAATATAATAAAGCCCATATAAGGCAAACCCATAGCTAACATCATATTCAATGGTGAAAAGCTGAAAGCTTTTTCTTTAAGATTGAGAACAAGACAAGAATGCTTACTGTCATCACTTTTATTCAGCATAGTATTGGAAGTCCTAGCTACAGCAATCAGACAAGAAAAAGAAATAAGAACTCTCTGACATTCATTTATTGCTTTGGCTAGCTCTCATGCATTCCTTTTTTGCCAGCGCTCTTTTGTAGGGCATCTTCTCTTAAAAGTCCCTTCCAGGGCTGCAGAGTCACATTGTGTTCTATGTTAATTATGCCCGTGGAGTTGTACCATGTGGTCACCATGAAGCACCCAGTTTTCTATTTCCCATCATCTTGCTTGCCCCTGATTGTTGCCGTGAGGCTGTGGCACCAACCCCAGTGTTGGTACTGTAATAATTGGGGAGGTAGGGAAATTTTACACATCACACCTCTGATGAAGAGTAAGAAAGAAGAAATAACCATACTTTCCTCCATACCTTGAGTTCTTTTCTCTTTAAGTTATTATTTGGTGTGTGTATGTATACAAAATTTGAGCTTAAAAGCTAACATCAGGGGCTAAAATGAGAGATTCATGGAACCTCTAGGCCAGTGGCCTAATTGAATAGATTCAGTCACTCTGACCCTTAAATAATATTTCTAGAAAAGTGACAATCTCTTTGAATGCATTGTAGCCTCCATGAGTATGAAGGCTAGGATGGAGAATGATGGCTGACCAGCCATAGCCAAGAGGGCAGGTATGGTGAGAATTATCTGGGCATTGCCAGTATTTGCAAGTATTGGAGGAGAGGGGGAGGGATTAGAGTTAAAGAGTGGGTAGAGAGAAAAATGGAAAGGGCAGCTAATTAGTAAAATCTGCTTGAGAGCCTGCTGGTGCCAGAACATTCTCCTTCAGACTGCAAAGTTCTTGAGGAATAGGCCTTCTCTGGTTGTTGCTGAGGTCTCTCCTCCAGGAAATGAGGACCCTTGAGAAGGTGTCATAGGGAAGAAGGCTGGCCTTTTACAGCCCTTCTTACCCAGCCTCATTAAGCTATGTGAATGGCTATAATGTCCTTTCAAGAGTAAAGAGAAGGTATATTCCCACCTCCCACTTGCTCACTGATTCTTGAAACAGTTTGAAAAACATGAAAGGTGTTATAAATTTTCATGTAACAGAGTGAAAAGGAAAGAAGCAGTGGACATAACTCTTGGGTGGCTACCTACCCTGCCTCTATTGCCATGCCTGTTTAGCCTGGACCTTCCTCTTTCCTTGCTAGTCACATGCCCCAGGACTTGTCATTGATGCCCGCTCTGGAGCATCCCTATTGACATGAAGCATTAGATTGCCCAGAATTCAGTTCTCACGATGTGATCCATGAGTCAGCAGCATTAGCGTTACCTATGAACTTATTAGAAATAGAGACTTTTCACCCCACCATAGAGTACTGAGTCAGAATCTACATGTTTATAAGATATGTAGGTGGTTTGTATGAACATTAAAGTTTTAGAGGTTCTGGCCTGGAACACATCTTTATATCGAACTTTAACTGAAATCTGATTTATAAATAGTGGTATCATCACAAAAATTTTAAATAGCTTATTAATTAGTTAATTTTACCATGTCTTTAATGAGTATTATACAGTGCCCACTATGTTTTCAGCACTTCATGTGCTAGGAGTGGGGTGTAAGAGTGGTCCCTATGCCTTGGAACTCACAGCGTAGTAAGCTTTTAAAAACAAAACAAAACACCAAAATAAAAACCACATATTTTTTCAAAGCAAGCTCAAAGCGATGTCCTCTAATTAACACTATATTTTTCTCTTTGTGTCTTTTCTCCTGCAATCCTTGGACTTTGTGAGATAAAGAACTAATTTAAAATATTCTTTTCTTTTCCACTATCATGACCCTTATTTTATTGCCAGTATATGCTTCCAGAAGCAGCAATCTCAGATCCAAGTAAAAAAGTAAGCATTTAAAAAAAATTAGGTTCCATGTTCTCAGATTATCTTATGTATATGCATCTCATCTTCACTTAGCAGTGGTTCTCCCATTAGGACATAGCATATTCTGGAGTTTTACTTGTTTCAGTTTTATTCATTCATTTATTTTTGGCAGGAGAAGGGCAGGAAATGATTGTACTTATTTGTTGGACCCAGCTAAGCCTGTTTAACTTTTGGAGATACCAGAAGAAAACTTTCAAACAATATTATCTACCGTAACATCCAGGTGAGGGCCCCGAGGAATCATTATAGCAGGAACTTAGTGAGTTTACATGAGCTTATCATAACTACTTCTGGTGACTTCAGGAAAGGACTTGGGAAGAGCACGCAAAGAAGCCGTCACCTGCAGGATGCTGTGCAGATGCTGCTTCTGTGGCCAGAGCTGCTGGCAACACAAGTCCTTTGAAGTCAAAATCTCTGATCGCTAATCAATTCGACTTAGGTTTCTTGATCAGTGTCAGGTGACATGTGAAAATTTATGACACTTCTCTTTGAGATAGTTTTCTAGTTCATGTTTAGAAACAATTCTTTTTGTATATGATTTTATGCCATATGCTGCCATTATGCTTTTCCTAGAAACTTATATTAATACAATTACTAACAGCAGAGAAAATGTCCACTATTTCAGCTTGTATTCAGTAGGTTTTGCTGGTTTGGACTTTTCCTGCCTTTGTCTGCTACAGTTTTAGTTGTCATGGTGCTGACCCAGCAGGTTACTTCAGTTTGGAGAAGCGTGAGCAGCACTTGTGTTGCTTATTCAGCACGTTATTTCTATTTGGAGCAAAGTGCAGTGGCTTCTCGTCCATTTTTAATTGATTTTTAGAATGGTTTTAATGATTTACAAAGTGGCATTTAATCCTATACATCTAGGTTTTGTTTGCCTCATGAAATCAGCTACTACATGAAGTTGTCTAAGGCTACCTCAGTCATCCAAAAACAAGCATAACAACTCTTTGGAGAAGATTCTGTGTCAATCTCTGCTCAAGACCACAATTTTTATGTGATCATTTGACTTTTCAAAAATTGAATTCCAATGATATCATTCTATCATATTAAATAATAAAAAAATTAAAAGTAAATACAAGTATAAAGTGAATTTATGTAAAAGAAGCCATTTATGTAGGGATACAATGGATATAATATATATAGATTCTATACGTGGATATGCACGAAAATCCCTACACTACCCTAGTTGAGATTGGCCTGTTGGTCCATTATTTACTATTCCTTGGGCTGGATGGTGGAAAAAGACATGGCCAAAACCACAAAGTAGGCAAAATGCAGACAGAATGACAGAAACAAAATGAAAATGAAATCATAAGAACAAAAAGCAATGAGTCAATGAAGAAAAAATTACATTGCCCTTGGGATGCACTTCAGGACTCAAGAAGAGATGCTCCCTGGAGAAAAGAGCTCACAAGGTGTACGTCCTGGGCAGTGCAGTGGAATGGACTCTAGTAGGTGAGTCTGTCTCAGGGAAGAACTTCACAGACTGTTAAAGAATAGTTTTTAAAAATGTAAAAACGTGACTCTTATACCAATAGAAAGTAAGAACATGTTGAAGATTTATTTAACTCATTAATGAGAGATCCAAACTGGACTATCTATCATGGGCAAATCAGAATTAATGAAACAGATTAATAATTTAAAATAAATATAATAAATGCTGTCAAAAATCGAAAGAATATTGGTTACAAGAAGCATGAAGTTGCAGTTATTATGAAGAGCCAAGTAGGAAAACTAGATATAAAACCTATAACAATTGAAATAAAGGATTTCAAGAGGGGAGAAATGGCATGGAGGTTATAGGCAAAGAATAAATAAACTGGAAAATCAGTCTAAGAATATCTCCCAGAAGAAACAAGCGAGAATATATAATATGAAAGTTACGGTAAGGGGGGTAAATGAGAAATGCCAATGTATCTATGGTGGTGGAGTCTCACAAAGGCAAGAGATATGAGGTAACAATGGAGGAATAATGACAAAGGATTTTCCAGAATTAAGAAAAGATGAACAATAGTTATATGAAAGAGTTTATGGAGTACTAAATAGGATAAATAAGGAAAACCCCATGTATATAAGAAATATAGAACATTAAATTTAAAGAGAAATATAAGAATGTTAAATTTAAAGAGAAAATTTTTAATTCTAAAAGTTTCAACTATAAAGATAATCCACAAAATTAAAAATATCAGACTGAAATAAGACTTCTCAGTAACAAAACTGGAGGCAACGAGACAGTGGAATAATAGAATCAATGTGCTAAAAAAAATCACCTAAAACCATGGTGTTTTTTTAGAAGCAAATGCCACTTATTAAACCTCTGGTTAATGTAACATTTTATTACCTTACAGGTGTCATCAGTTACTCTGATAATGCTGTATATTAGATATTAGCATTCTTTCATTACCAATGAGGAAGACGAAGCTCACGTATGTTAAGCAATTTGTTTGGGGTAACAAAGATAGTGGCAGAATGGGATTTAAGCCTGGATTTGTCTAATTCCAAAGTCTGTTCAAACTATAATCGATATTCTGCTAACCTGTCTTTTAAATGCAAGGTCACAATAAAGATAGTTTTAGTCATGACATGGCCTTAAAAATTTTAACACATAAAGACCAGATTTTCAAGTTTTTTTGAAGAAATTCTCTAAGGTAGAAAAAATATAAGTCCAGGAGGATGCTTTGATTGGTATATAAAGTATGGGTTATTAAATAACTTAGGAAAATTTATTATGATCCAAATAAGAGAAGACTCTTAATAAAGAAACAAAAGTATTTTATTACAAATTGGAACTAAATTCTACCATTTATCAACATGGCCAGTGATGGATACATAGAGTATGGAAGCCTGAGGAAGAATACAATAAAATACTTTTTCAATTTGTGGGAAAATATTCTCCTCCCACCCCAGCTTTGAGATATAGTTGATACATAACATTGTAAGAGTTCGTGGTGTGCAATGTAATGATTTAATATACATATAGAGCCCTGAGTGGTGTGCCTGAGTGGGCCGGGCATAATCCCACTAATCAAAAGGTCATTGGTTTGATTCCCAGTCAGGACACGTGCCTGGGTTTCAGTCCAGGTCCCTGGTTGAGGGCTTGTGAGAGACAACTGATCGATGTTTCTCTCACACATCTATGTTTCTCCCCCTATCTCTCTCTCTCTCCCCCTTACCCTTCTCTGAAAAAATAAATAAAATCTTAAAAAATTATACATATACAATACATTGGGAAATAGTTACCACTAAAGATTACCTAACACATCCATCACCTTACTTAGTTGCCATCTTTTTATGGTGACAACTTTTAAGATTTCTTCTTTTAGCAACTTACAATTATACAATCGCATAGCACCAGGCTGTACATTAGCTTCCCAGAACTTATTCGTCTCATAACTGAAAGTTTGCATGTGTTGACCACCTTCCCCTATTTCCTCTAGCCCCCTGCTTCTGACACCCACCAATCTACTCTCTGTTTCTATGAATTCCTTTTTTAATTTTTTAAGTTTACACATATAAATGAAATCGTACAGTTCTTTCTCTGTCTGACTTATTTCACTAAGTGTAATACCCTCAAGGTCCATCCATGTTGTCACAAATGGCAAGAGTACTTTCTTTTTTATGGCTGAATAATATTCCATTGTACAGATATACCACAACTTCTTTATCCATTCATCTGTTGATGGTCACTTAGGTTGTTTCCCAGTCTTGGCTATTGCAAATAATGCCGCAATAAACATGGGAGTGCACATACCTCCTTAAGATAGTGATTACACTACCTTCAGCTGTAAACCCAAGGAGTGAGATTGCTGGATTATATGGTATTCTAATTTTAATTTTTATAGTACCATCTTGGTTTACTCAAAACACTTCATTCGATGCTGGTGTGACAAGGCTGAGCTGATTCAAGCTCTATTTCAAATTCTTAATTTCACCCTCTCTATTCCACCAGGGTTCTCTCTCCACCACCTCTTCCCAGTGTTTGGTGTCTTTTATTTTTAAATAATCTTTAAGCTTTCAATTACAGATTATGTACAGTATTACATTAATTTCAGGTGTATAACACATTGATTAGACATTTATATAACTTATGAAGTGATCACCCTAATAAATCTAGTACCTATCTGATACCACATATAGTTATTATAATAGTATCAACTATATTCCCCATGCTGTACTTTTTATTCCCATGATTAATTTGCAACCACAAATTCCTACTTCTTTTTTAAATTGAATTTACTGGGGTGACATTGGTTAATAAAAATATATAGGTTTCAGGGTTACAATTCTATTATACATCATCTGTCACTTGTGTTGTCTGTTCACCACCCCCCAAGTCAAGTCTCCTTTCCCTCCGGTAATCACCATACTGTCGTCTATGAGATGTTTTCTTTTGTTTGTTTTCGCTTAATTCTTTCACTTTTTACCCAGCTCCCCATCCTCCTCTCTGATAGCTGTCAGTTTGTTCTCTGTATGTATGAGTCTGTTTCTATTTTGTATGTTAGTTTCCTTAGTTCATCAGAGTCTACAAATAAATGAAATCAGATGGTATTTTCCTTTCTGTGATTGGCTTATTTCACTTAGCATAATATTCTCCAGGTTCATCTGTGCTGTCTCAAAGGTTAGGATTTCCTTCTTTTTAAGGCTGAGTAGTATTCCATTGTGTAAGTGTACCACAGTGTTTTTATAAAATGTTATATTTTATTAATTATGCTATTACTGTTGTCCCAATTTTTCCCGCTTTACTCTCCTTCATCCAGCACCCCCCGCTCCCTCAGGCTATCCACACACCTTTGCTCATATCCATTGCTCATGCATATAAGTTCTTTGGCTACTCCATTTCCTCTACTGTATTTTACATCCCCATGGCTATTCTGTAACTACCAGTTTGTTATTAATCCCCTCACCTCTTCACCCATTCCCCCATAGCTCCCTTTCATCTGGCAACCATTAAAACACTCTGTGTATCCATGACCCTGTCTCTGTTCTTGTTTGCTTACTTTTTAAGATTCAATTATTTATATGTATACTACCATTTACAGGTAATATAGTTTTAGTTTTGATCTTCTTTTCCTTAAATAAGTCCCTTTAACATTTACTATAATAATGGTTTTGTGATGATGAACTCCTTTAGCTTTTTCTTATCTGGAAAGCTCTTTATCTGCCCTTCAATTCTTTTCTTTTTAAAGATTTTATTTATTTATTTTTAGAGAGAGGGGAAGGGAAGGAGAGAGGGAGAGAAACATCAGTGTTTCGTTGCCTCCCATACACTCCCTACTGAGGACCTGGCCCACAACACAGGTATGTGCCCTGATTGGGAATGGAACTGGTGACCCTTTGATTCACAGGCTGGCACTCAGTCCACTGGGCCACACTAGCCAGGGCTGCCCTTCAGTTCTAAATGATAACTTTGCTGGGTAGAGAATCTAGGCTGTAGTTCCCTGCTTTTCATTACTTTAAGTATTTCTTGCTAATCCCTTCTAGCCTGCAAAGTTTCTTTTGAGGAATCAGCTGAAAATCTTATGGGAACTGCCCTGTGGGTAACTAATTGCTTTTTTTTTTTTGCTTCTTTTAAGATTCTCTCTTTATCTTTAACCATTGGCATTTTAATTATGATGTATCTTGGAGAGGGCTTCTTTGTGTTCTCTTTGGGACTCTGTGCTTCCTGGACTTGCATATCTATTTCCGTTACCAAATTTGGGACGTTTTCTTTCATTATTTTTTCAAATCGATTTTTAATTTCTTACCCTCTCTCTTCTCCTTCTGGCACCCCTATGATGACAATGTTGGACTTCTTGAAGTTATCCCAGAAGCAGCTTATACTTTCCTCATTTTTTTAATTTTTTTTCTTCTTTTTGTTCTGATTGGTTGTTTTTTGCTTCCTTATGTTCTAAATAATTGATTTGATTTTTGGCTTCATCTACTCCACTGTTTTTTCCCTGTAAATTGTTCTTTATTTCATTTTAGTGTCTCCTTTGTTTCTGACTGGATCTTTTTTATGCTGCTGAGGTCCTCACTAAATTCCTTGAGCATCCTTATAAGCAGGGTTTGAACTCTGCATCTG